>JASGAU010394978.1:7764-25541 GCA_030220045.1 Australoheros facetus
GGTTGCTTTATATGCTGGAGCCAAACAGGTGCAGAGTTTTGTCTGTGGTCAACTTAAACTGATTGGATCCTGAAGTGTTGCCCAATTTTCTCTGGCAAGGAAATCTATCATGTTCAAACTGTCATATTAATTGGTTCCGCTTAACTGAGCTGGATCCGCAACATATCCAGGATGTAAATTTTAGCCTTTGACTTTGACGTATTCAGGTGTGACTTTCAATTAGAGCTGGCCGTTTTGTGCGTCTCTTTGAGCTATTAGACATTTGAAGGTTTTAACAGTGTAAGTAAATAAAGTTGGAATAAGCAGAAGTTAATGAAAATCGCTTTGTATAATGCAGAAGAGCGTGCAGTGTCTTCAGATTAACTGTAATCAAAGCATAGAGACTGCTTTCTATTGACTGGCTCATTAACATTGATGGTACCATATTACATTAAACTGTATGTGGCTGTTATGTTGTGTTTTTTTTTGCTTGTGCTCCAACTTTGTAAATAAATGAATGTAAAAGTGGTGCAAGACTGCTGGGACGAGCATATAACAACAGCTTGTTTCTGTAGCGGCAACATCAATAATGGAATATTGAGGGCAATTGTGATCAAATTGAATGAGTGTTGTCTGAAGTGCTCTCATCAGTTCATTCAAAGGCAGATAAACAAACAAGAAAAGAACAATAAAAGAAGACAATCATCTTTCAGAGGAGTAGCACACTGGTTTTTTTTTTAATTATTATTAGAGCACAGATGAGACATTATGTAAGGATATTATTTTGGGTTATGTACTGTATGTTTATTTCTAGATTTATGATTAGAAATCAGTTCCTTTTATAGCCAGCAATGTTAAGACAAGACACTGAAGTTGAAAACAGGCAATATCCTTGAAGTTTGATTTGAGATAAGATCGCTTCCATTCTCTCTCCCAGACATTAATACAGTTAAAAATAGACTCATTTTCTGGCTCACATACACTGTTATGAACTAATGTTGCAGGTTGGTACAGTATGCCAAACATCCTCATAGTCTCCCTCATTGCCACACTTTACTTCATGATGTTTTATGTCCAAAGGGCATCTGAGCACAGCTTTAGATCTCAGCACTGCAGTCTGGTGATGTGGGCAGAGAAGTACCTGGCTTACCCACTGTTGGAATGGGATGGTCTTTAGGGGATCTCAGGAAGGGAGTGGGGAATAAGGGTTTGATCAGGACCAGCTGTCACTTCTGTCCTCAACTATTCCGCCGAAGCCTACAGTACCGCAGAAGCACAAGTATAATAGGCTTGTTTAGAGTGGGGACTGTGTTGTGTTTTAATTAGTCACATTTTCATTTTTCTTGCTGTGTAACAGACGGCATTACATTTTGCTTGTCTTTTAAACCCTGAGGAAAGATTAACAGCGATAGCGTAAAATCATTCTGCATAAATCTGACCACTGGGGTCAAAATGTTGCATTTAAACAAAGATGACTGTATGGTGAATTTGTGTAGATGGCATGATAAAGCTGGACAGGCATATAGTCTGTATGGCATGATCACAGGCATTGGAGGTGGTGGAAAACAATGCACTGTGGAAGAAAATATAATAAGCAAACTGTTTGAATGAATAATATTGTTTGTCTGTCCACACCAGCATTAAATCTGAAATGTGTTAAGGTGGTTTTAAATCCATAGTACAGTAGCACTTTATGTTGTTTAAGATGTACTTATTTACCATTATCATGCACATTAGTAGCTTAATGACTCTTTAGAAATCATTATAAATCACTTATTAATGACTTATCCTTCACAAAAAATTTCACCAGCTACTAGACCATTAACTTAGAGTTCTCCCTCAATTACCTCCTAATTACTACTTAGTAAGAATAAGAAAGCTGTTATATATGAATTATGATCTTAATCTGCTTTGCTTATTTTGGTTCCTAAAAGGTGGTAATACCACACCAGTAGTAATTTTCACATAATAGCACTTATTAGATATGGTGTACTATTGAATGATAAAATGATGAAATTAAGCCTTTTTAACTCAGTTTATGTTTCACATTCTGTCAACCATAAGAATTAAAAAGAAAGAAAAGAAGGAGAAAAAAACTCAGAGCTCAGCATGGGATGAAAATGCTGTTAGTGCTGTTAGTGCTGTTAGTCAATGAGATGAAAATCTCATTGACTAACAGCACTGAAACAACCTGGTAACAGTCTTTAGTCTAAATGGTTCTGGTTTCATCCTTGTTTCTTTGCAAATTACCTGGGAACTCTGACAGAAAATAAATAAACAATGGTCACATAATTGTTTTAGCTCACGAATAGACAAAATATTAGAAAGACTTCTAGTACAACACAATGCACTTCACACAGCCACAAACAACGACCTCAAAGAGGATATTTGTAAAGCATTTGTAACAAAAACAGAACATTATAATTGGCATAGCTGTAATATTTATTGCAGTACAGATTTATATAAAATTGCATTTATTTTAGGTGATGATTCAGCACCTGGCTGTATTTTATAATTTTATTTGGTGTGGTTTTTTCTGCCTCATAAAACAACCCCTATATTGCCTTTTTTTTAAGTAACAAAAGACAGAAAAATGTACACAGGAATAAAAAAAACAAGATCCAATATATAAATGGGATGAACAGGAAAGAAAATGAATTGGGAGCNGCCACTTGAAAATTTCACTTTTTTCACATCATGTTCTTAATGATAAATTACATACTGTAATACTCACAGTGTAATTGTACCAGTTTAACCTAAGTAGGTCTAGGTAAATGTTATATTATATAACTAAATTATAGCTTAAAGGCAGGCCTGGTAAAGGGATACTTTCACTACGCAATCAAGTGGTTACAGTAGGTCAGACTCAGGTTGAGAAAAACAAAAAAACAAGCTAAACTCTCTGCCATTACTTGAGCACGATCTAATGGCTCAGAATGGCAGCCTATTTTGTATTTGTTTTCTTCCTAAAAGTTGCACCTTAACCATGACAAAACAATGCCTCCCACTCCACAGCAGACCCACCAGGACCCGTTCGCTCTGGCCTGTGGGCTTGTTTTTTTGTGTGCCAAACATGTACACATCCACTTGTTGAGAGCCAAGCAAAGAATGACTCATTTGACCAACCTTTGTTTTTTGGGGGGGTTTTTTTCTCCACTTTGCAGTAAACTTTGTCTTTGTTCTTTGTGCTGCTGTAATCACAAACATGTCACTCATGGTGAAATAATTGGATTATTCATTGCAAAATGACCACAGTATCTCTCACTGCAAATGTCTCGACTGACTGTTGATGAAAATGCTTTTACACCCTCAGCTGATATTTGTAATTGCACTCAGTGCAATAAATTTGCCATTGATTTTCCTTTTCTATATATATATATTTTTTGCCTGCACTCAAAGTTTGGACACGGGTTAACTTGTAAAGGTTTATCAAAGCTGTTTAGCGAATCTGAGCACAGCTTCTGCTTTCTCTTTTATAGGACCAAAAGAATATGTTCCTTCACAAATGGCAAGATAACACGATTCTGACACCTCCACGACAAAAGGATTATTCTCTCTTACTGAGTCAGCATTGGCAGATAGCAAAGCATTTCTGTAATTTACACCTCAATATCATGCTAGTTTTTTGGAGTTATTGAAAAAAAAAAATCACAGAACTCTGCCCACATCATTGGGGCCATTTCCAAAATATACTCTCCAAGGAGTCAGGAGCTTATTATGAGTGGACTCTTTTAGAATAATTGATTGTATTTGACATGACATGGAGGAAACAGGGCAGATTGATACGCTGCAGCTGAGATGTGATCAATCCAAATGAGAGACTGTGGGAGCTTTTATTCCTCTGCCAGAGTTTATTAGAAACAACGAAGCTTCCCTGGAGAGACTGCGTTTCTCCATAAACAATATCTGGGAATGTAGATGAGCATGATCCCTCACCTCATCGTGCCGCAGAAATATTCCCCCCCGCAACAGTTTGACAGAACAGAATGAAACATTGAGTTAAATGCTTGGGCATGCTGTAGTGGGTGTTTAGACATGAAGACTTGTGATTATCTGCTAATATTCTGCCTTAACAAACACAAAAATTTGATATGGTGTGCTTCGCATTCTGAATGATGAATCAGCTTTCTAAAATGACATCCTCCAGATCTGAATACTATGTGGAGTGGGTGTGAAATGGAATTCCTTTCCTAAGAGTACGTAACCTTGGTACAACTGGAAAATGAATCTGTTTTAAAGGTTGACCTTCTCTGTTCATCAATTATTTCACTGCAGATGACTTCTTTGCTCCACTTAATGGATCTGATTGCAAGCTATTTTGTCAACATTTGAAGGAATTATTTTTATTGTAATAGAGTCATATTTTGACAATGGTTTTATTAGAAACACTTGAAATGCAAAAACTTAGTATGCCTCACATGGTAAATATGATTAAATGCATCCAAGTGTGAAGCACCTTTACTGTATCTTTGAACTTCTGTTTGCTATGTAAATAAAGTGCTGGGCATGTGTTGAAATGCAAGAAATAAATGTTATGTGGTATGTTCTCAGTGTGAGGCAGTAAACAGCAGATGGTAAGTAGTGCCTCTTTAGCGCTATGGATTTTATTTAGCTACCCACCTGAATGACCTGCATTGAGCTGAGCAGCTGATGTGGAGAGAAAAAAGTGAGAGTTAACTGTTTGCTCTTGTTTACTTCAGTTCCACTAGACTGCAAGGCCAGAGGAGTCATTTGCCATGCACAGTGAAATTACCTTGTTTATCAGCGTTTTGATTTCCGTCCCGCCTCAACATCCAACTGACATTTTAGATGTACATGGTCCATGACTGATTCCCAATCAAAGGCACAATGACAAAGTACCTTGCTTGTGTGGTTTCCATTGTTTTTTAATTAAATGCATGATGACGAGCAGTGTGCCCGATTAGAATAATAGCTTGTTATGTTCATGTTTTCAAAAAAGTAACCTTGAACAGTGTACAACTGTCCTTTCAATTGGATATGTTCCAAAGATTGCCAGTGAGACACTGCAGCTAATGTCCATACAGTAGGATATCGGTTGTTTCAAGGTGATTCGCTGTGGTATATCTGAACTTTATTTTTTTTCTGCATGGCGATGTTGCACCATTAGACCACCTACTGTACTTTGAAGTTTAATGGTAGACAGACCTGAAGTCCTTGAAAGGTTACAAAAATCTTTAGCTATTCATTACTGGAAAGGAGAAGTGTGGAGAGCGATTGAATATAATGAAAACTAATACTCTTTCTGGTCACTATGCTATCTGTAGATATGTTTAATATCCCATTACAGGCCCAGAAGTAACTACAGTTCTATACTGTCAAGAGACAAACATAATCTGGAGGGAAATTACCCATCAGGAAGGCAATACTGTTACTGAGATGCAATTACCAGGCCACTTGTGAGACTTTCAGCCCAGTATCCATGGGTACATGTGTGTGGTCGATATGTGCATAACAGCTCTTATGTCTAGTAGAGTAAATTGGATTCTTTGCTGGAGAACAGTTAATTTAGAATATGTCCAAGATGCAAATGATTGATGTGACTATATCGTTACAACTGTAGGTTTGTGGTGCAGGGCAGCCAAATGGAAAAAGAATATTGCAGGGAGAAGGAAATAGCTTTTATCCCAGAATTATGGAGAATTTCCTCCACTAAATCAGTGAGTCTGCAGAAGAAATAATTTGGATTTTGGTCGGTTGTTCGTACATTCATTTCCAAGCAAACACTGCTTAATTTGGAAGGAAGGAACTATCTGTGTGCTTGGATTCTGCTTCTTTTTGCATTGTATTGCCGAGCTCCTGTGCTTGTATTTGTTAGTAGTTAAATAATCTGCATGTCTCACAGAGGATTTAATGTACCAATTTAGCACTGAATCACATAGCCTACAAACAAAGAAAACAGTACGGATTGGAATGAACATCAGTGTAAACATTTGATAAGGGTTTGCTTGAGGCAATTGCTATGCTTTATTACTGATACAAAAATAAAAGCTGCAAAAACAAGACTTGCCTCTGTGCATTTGATATACTTGCCTCTGCACTGGCCTATCCTACAACTCATTCTCATAGAAGAAGCTCAACATAAAATTAGTGGCAATGGCAAAGGGCTTCCCGTTACTCCCTGGATAAATTTATCAAGTTAGGGACATTTCAACTGTACTACAAATTATCACCTTGAATCTGATAATTAATCACCACTGCTTTCAATGAGCAGGCCCTAACCTTAAATGTAGCACAAAGAGGAAAAGAAAAGAGCTGCCTGCACCCATTGCAATCTTCTCCTGCAGGGGAACTGCATGTGCATTAGAAATAAAACTGTCTGCACAGAATGTGAGCCTAGCATGCATAATAAATGTATGACAAAACAATACCCCAGGCACCCCAGTATTAATGATATGCAGTGAACTCATTATTAAAGTTCCAAAACAGCTCCTGGAGTAACACAGATGGAGTCAATTAAGCAATGAGCATACTTGCTTTCCTGCTGTTTCATCTTCCTTCTTTTATCTCTTGCATATTACTCTATGGATGTAATTAGCTGTATGTTTCTCCTTAGAACATAATGTCCAGTGATAATAATGGTTATTTTCTCTTGTAATTTCGAATAATGCACTGCTTAGTAAATGTACCAAATTTGCTTGCACCTTGTCCTTGCGTATTTAATTTGCACTGGAAGAGGTGTTCAGGGTAATACCATGCTAAGCTGCTTTTTTTCTCTCTCCCTGCTGTTTCTGTTCCCAGAGACCTGATGCCTTCAACGCTGGAGGGGCAGATCACCATGGAGAAGACACCAAGCTACTTTGTGACTAACCATGCCCCCAAGCGTATCCACTCCATGGCAAGGGACATCAAGCTTATTATTGTTGTGCGTAATCCTGTCACTAGAGCCATTTCAGACTATACACAGACTTTGTCCAAGAAACCTGATATTCCCACTTTTGAGGTTCTGGCTTTTAAGAACCGGACGCTGGGTCTTATAGACGCCTCATGGAGTGCGTTGCGTATAGGAATATATGCGCTTCACCTGGAGAGCTGGATGCAGTATTTCCCTCTCTCCCAAATGCACTTTGTTAGCGGGGAGAGGCTCATTGTGGATCCTGCTGGTGAGATGGCCAAAGTGCAGGACTTCTTGGGGCTGAAGCGGATTGTCACAGACAAACACTTTTACTTTAATAAAACAAAAGGATTTCCATGTCTGAAGAAGCCAGAGGACAGCAGCACTCCCAGATGCCTCGGCAAGTCTAAAGGGAGAACTCATCCTAAAATTGACCCGGATGTGATTCGGCGGCTGCACAAGTTCTACAAGCCCTTTAACATGATGTTCTACCAAATGACTGGTCAGAACTTTGAATGGGAGCTGGAGGAGGACAGTGAAACTCATAGCTCTCAGGACTAGCATGGCACGGCTCAGCCACACCACCAGCCTTCTCACTAAAACTCCTATTGTCTGGCTTCATCTTGAGAGAGTGCTTGAGCACGCCAATCAATCATGGCTGTCTTTGCAGTGTCTGTATCCATTAGCAAGAGTTTACTGACATGCTTTTTCTTGATGACGGCAAATCATTATTGTATATACCAAACATAAAATATATTTATATTTGTGTAAATGAGATGATTTATTCCTTTTTGGGTTTTACGCATAGAACTGATATAAAAATCATGTTGACTATGGCAATGCATGCGATGAGTTAAGTGTCCTTACCTCATGAGCCCTAAGGGTAAACTCTGCCTGTTTCTTCTCCCTTTACTTTCCTGCAGTTTGTTGCCCTCACACCCACTCACCAGCATTCAGTACAAAAAGATATTCTATTTCAATGGCTAAGGCCGTGGAGTGTTCTGTATTATTTCTTTTAACACAGTCCTGCTGCTTTAGAAGAGAGAGAAAAGAGGACATAACAGACATAGTGCTATACTACTTTGACACGTGCTCATCTTTTCAGTTGTCTAAATCTGAGTGGAGACAATCCTTTTAAGTTTACCAAAGTGTTAATTTACTCTGTGTCACTGTTACGGTTGATCTGCACTCATTAATTGCACACATATTCAATAAGAAAGCTGATGTACAGTGACCATCATTCAATAATTGGATTGTTTCACTGCACATTTGAACATTAGCATACTGATGACCATGCACCATGCAATGCGGTGTGGTGCGCTATCAGTGGTTTTGGTATAATATGACAGATGAATCTGTTTTGTCTCGTGCATCAAACAACTCTGCATCTGGACAAAATAAAAATTTGGTGCTGCCAAAGCATACACAAAATAACAGTTGACTTTTGCGGTCCTGCTTGCCTTGTGACCCTCCTCTTGTCACAGTAATACATGTCAATGAGGGTGAAGAAAAACACCAGAGGACCGAGCAGAAGTTTGTTACCAAACATCTGCTGCTATGCAGTCTTCTGTCGTTAGAGATTAATGGCGTGTTAAATAAACTGCTGCTGCTGCTGGAACAATGTCAATGTCAAAGAGAATTTGTTGTCAAGGAAAAGCTACATACATGCCCAGGTAAATTACCAAGCCATTACTGTATGTGCTTAACTTGAATGAGATAACTTATTCCAGTCAAATGTGCTGTAACCAGACGTTTTACTAGCAAACACTTAATCACGTGATCAGCAGTGCTAACCGACTGAATGCTTGTATCAGATATTACAGGCTTTTGCTGTGAAATGTTCATTTACTCATGCAATGAAATAACAACATGACCCATCCTCTTTTCTTTATTATTTTCTGATTTTGCATTATCTGCTGTGCATCTGTCTGTTGTCTCTGGACTTTTCATCAATTGAGACAATCAATACAGCCAATGAGTCAATAAATACAGTCTGCTACACATCACTGGTTGCTACAGCTATGATGCATTGCTCTGTTAATCTTCCCTGTTCTCTTGCCATGGATGGTTGGATTGGTTCACTCTCCGTAGACCTCTCTGTCACCCAGGGGGAAGCCGGCACCAGCAGCTACTTACACAGAGCAATTGATTCAATCAAAGTAAGCACTATACTGCCCTTTGTAGCACCAAGCCTGAACACTTACCTCTGAGCCTCACTATCCCAGAGTCACAACTTCCACTTTGAGGCTTTTCTGTGCAGCCATCCCTTGGTGTTTTCTTGACAATGTCTCTGCAATTTTACCCCCCTCCCCCCCATTCTCTCTATTTCTCTCTCCTCACAGATGTCATCCTCCAAACCTACAAAGTGTGTTGGAAAGCTGTTTCGCAAAGGTTCAGCACTGCATTAAAGATAACTGAACTCCAAGCAAGACATGCTAATCACACAGTTAATAAAAGCCCTTATCATCATTTATTTATTCACATTTTTGCTAAGCTTAAGAACAAGCATTATCCACCTTCCAAGCCAAACAGTCCCTCCTACTCAGTGTAGAGATGCTCAAAGAAATCCACAGAAAGCACCCCACAGGGTTATTAGGACAGATGATGACTCCATTTTACATCTTTGAATATGCTGCCGTGTTGTCATTTGCATTTCCAGGATTGCACACTTAAGGGAATTCCTTTCCAAAGTGAAAACTTGGATACAGTTTCTCATTAACAGAAACACACACACACACCTTTTTTTCTTTTGTATTTCTTGCTTGTTTTAGGTACAGGCGGAGCACTGTGATACAGCCGGCATGGCTTACCAAGCATGAAAGACATGCAAAGCTGTCCTTCATGTGTTTCTCCCACTGGGGGTCATGCTGTGTTAATGTGGTTCCACAGTGTTTCCAGCTTCAAGTAAAGACGATCGTGATGATAAATGATCATCACCTGCTCATCAAACTGTCACTACTTAAGTGCCATCATTTCTGAAATGAGGTACAAATTCATATTTGTCAGCCATTACTGAAAATTTGGCAGGAAGTTGAAACAGTAAGAAGTGCTTTGAAAAAACAAAAACAAAAAAACCACTTGGATGTACCCACAAATGTTTTTTGCAGTAGCCTTTTGTGTGTTTGTTTCTTTTGGTTGAAGGGCTTTAATCTGTGCACGCTAAAGTGCAAAACTATGTATTCACTTTTCTATTTTATGAGTTCCAATTATATACTGCATAATGAAAGGGTGCCGAAAAAATAAGCTCAGTTTGAACAAAATACAGTGTTAATAGTTTGCTTGTGGAAACATGGATGTTTGAAGAGAAGTCTCCATTACTACCAACTAATTGGTTTTTCACTTCATTTGAGTGAATGATCACCAGCTGTGTAAAGAGGCACAATAGTGTCAACTCTGACAACTTAGCACTCCTCCACTCTGAGTAAATCTCTAATGTAGTCTCTTAAATTGCTCGTTTTAATGCCCACTGACATTCACATTAGTAAAGGACAGATTCATTTGTGAGTTTAGTTTTAGAAAAGGTTTTAAATTCTATAAAAACAACTTCTTTGTTCGTTGCCAACAAGCAGTGAAGGTTTTTTAACAACTGCAAACTGTCCACAAAATGAAAAAATAAAAGCTGAAAATGAAACGCAACGTTACATTTTACTATCATGCTCACCTTTATTAATTTCTACTGAACTAATTAATATATAATGCAAATGTATTTGCATGGAATTGCTATGTGATTTAGCAAAACCTTTTCCCCCCACTCTCTACAGTCATGTATTTTTCTTATATTTTTTCCCAATATTTTTTATCTTTAGATGGATGTAAGGGTTTGGGTCTGACAATGAGAACAATGCATACATCAGTTGCCAAGGACAACCCACACTGACCATGTCAACACATGCAATTCAAACATAACGTATGTTTCTTCAGCAAGAATCCACATTTCCATTTAAAATGTATTCAAGTGTTGCCTTGCTTTGTGGAGAAGAAATTATATTGCAACCCATTTCAGTCGAAGCTCGCTCTGAAGTTGCTGTAATAATCATTTCAAGTCAATAACAAAAGGGCAAAAATTATTACAGAAAGAGTTTTCAATCACACGTGGTTCTAATATCCTGAGATCAACAGTTCTTGCCATTTCCATACACCAGAATCAGTACTGGCAATTACCAACAATCATTTCATCTAATGCTGCTTTCCAAATCAGGAACTTCCTCTTTAACCACCTCAGGAGAGAAAGCATCTTCTCATAAATCTTGACTCAAAGCCCATTCTCCGCTCCGTGCTGCGATGGGTGATTTTCTATCCCTGCTGCCCCAACACATTCTCTGAGTCTGCCTCTTCTTACACACAAACCTGTGTGATGTTTTTTTTGTTGTTTTTTTTTACAATGACTCAGATATGAATCATCTTCTGTTTTTTGCAACTGTCCACTTTATTAAAAATTCTCATGTTTACAATGGAAAAAAAAACACTTTTGATTCAGAGCACTTTTGCAAAATACAAACCAACAAGCAACTGAATCTGAAAGTCAGGGAAGTCTACACTATTTTTACCATCATGGTGTTGTTTGTTATTAAATCTGCTTTCTGTGTTCTGTTGATTGATATGGTGCTTTCTGTGCAGGTATTGTGCGTTGTGTAAAAGTCCACATGAGCAAAGATGACTTTAAAAGCAAAAAATGCCATTCACAATTAGTGCGCACAGTTATCATCTAATCACCAATTAAACAGTAATCACTGACAGATAAACATGTTGATATTGTAGACCAGTAAATTAGGCATACATAATTAATGTATGTTTAATGAAATTGGCAGGGAATCACACTGCCTTCCCAAACTCTTCTGTGGTAATGTGCAGTAATCTAGCTGCAACTGAATACTATTAACCCAGTGGTTTTGCCTCTACCCATCACTTATTAATGCTTATAATAACAACAACAACAACAACAACAACAACATACTCACTCTCTCTCTCTCTCTCTCTCTCTCTCTCTCTCACTCACACACACACACACTGCTGTTTTAAGTTAACTTATTTTTTGTTGTGTGGTGGCTGTGAATAAACAATCAGCAGGAGGCAGTGAAAAGCTGACGTGACCCAGAGCAGCAACTTCGCTTCTAATCAGAGCGAGACAGGTGGCTGCAGTTATATGACGACCAGCAGCTCAGGTCTTCATTCATAAAACATTTTAAAGACAACTTTGACAAAGAAATTATCAAGGTACACTTTTCATTTCTAGAAAACACACTGTATGGCTGTACACACACTGTAGGGGCATGTCAGTGCCTCAGCAAACAGTATGCCAATAGTCATGCTAGTAGACAGAAGAAAGAAAAAAAATGATACTGAAACATTTCTGCTTTAGGCCCCATAGGTACTAGGTGTTCTACAGGAACACAGTCCTTCCTGCTACTTAGCAAGCCACGACTGGTCTTTATCTACTTGGCACTAAGTGTCTATCAGTGAAGATCAGGGGAAGGATCAAAAATGTGGAGGCCAATCCTCCAGAAGCAAACTTTAATGTCTAGGCTTCAGGCCAATACAAGGGATCATCTTGAAGCTTGACACTCCAGTAAAAATTCTAAAGCTCTTCTAAAGACGTCCTCCGTCACTTGAATTTGAGGATCTTTCCTACAGAAGATGACCTGTGAGCAGTAGCAGTAGAGTTGAGTTTTTCAAAGTCTGGACAAAAAAAAAAATTGTGTCTAGGGTTTGATGAACTTTGAATCCTTTTCAAACAGGACTAGCTCCCAGAAGGATACCCCAAATTAATATTAAGTCAGATATTTTACCAGGTGCAAACCAATGTTGTCCAGATGATAAGAAAATTTTGACTAAAATGAAAAATAAAATTGCCAGATTTTTTCTTTCTAAATTATTTTGTTCATCTACAGACTAATTTTTGATTCTGATAATAACAAACCCTCAGCAGGCAATAAGAGTAGGCCTGAGGCAGCTACGTCACAGTTGGATTGAGCTGTTTCACACGCAGAAGCCAAGCTTTAGTGCTAATGAATATAAGGACTGCAGTGCTGGCTGAAGGAATGTGATAAGCTGTTGTCAAGCCAAAGGACAAACAAGCAAATCAATTTTGTAAAATAGTTAATTTTGAAGCTACTTGCTTTAAAAAGAGGCCAAGTACAGCATTAACAATGTGATGTATGTGTTAACAAGCAAACTGAGAAGATGTGTGATTAGTGGTGAGTGCTGCTTCTTTCCTAAACTGATCAGTTATGTGGTTCGAGGGAGTGCTGAAAATCACTAATGGGAAGATTTCCCTTAAGAAATTTGGATCTCGGCAGACAGTTTATGAATGCTGAAAACAGGGAGAAACATTTGCATAAGTGGAGTCGTTCAGACTAGTAAAAGGAAATCAAATGAGTTCTGAAATTATCCTATTGGTGCAGATTTTCAGACAAATATTTGAGTTACTATGGTACACTATTTGGAAGTAACAACTAGAATATTTAGAAAAATTTGAAATAACAACAACAACAACAAAAAAACAGTATCTCCAAATAAAATGTCTAGAATTGTGCATTTAAGCTTGCTAGTAAATTTGATACAAGAGGGCTGGTTTGGTTTTAATATTCACACAATACTGTTTTGTAAGTTTTATTAGTTGTATATTTATCTAGAGGAAAAGATTATTAGAAATATAGTCTTAAAGTAAAAACAGTGAAAATTATCATTAAATAAATGCATTTTTTATTAAATACTCTCTGAAAACAACCTGTACACCACAGTTATGAAAAAAAATTATTTAAAAAAATTAGATCATAATTGTACAGTGGGTCTGGCTATTAACACAGATGTTGAGAACCTGGTTAATACACACACACACACACACACACACACACACACACACACTAATAGTGAATAAAACAGATCTATAAATAAAATTTATAGATCAGAATTAGATACATAATCTTCTTTAAAAAAAACCTACATTCTACAGCTAACAGGAAATTTCAGCTCTGTTGCAGATTCAATTTGACTGTTACTTTGAAGTGCTGTTCAAATGAAGAATTGATACATGAATCAACCCATCTCCAGAGTCTACTCTAAGTACTGTCTTACTCCCTGCCAATTATTAACCCAGTACAATTTTCCACAGAGACATTATTTCACGCATATGAATCACTACTGGTGAGATATGCTGCTAGTTTAGCTCTTTAAAACTGCGAAAACAGGATGGTAACAAAAAAGAACCCCTGGAGTCTTCTCAAAGAGAGAAGTTGCAACTTTTAGAAGTAGGAAGGCATGGCATTGTCTTCCAAAATTTTAATTTAAGCAAAACACACTTTTTCTTTTTTCGAGCCGTGCCCGCATTCAATCATTTAAAAATTCTAAGAGGAAAAAACAACATTCTTATCTAAAGGATATTTCTTTCTAGTCCAAACCGTTCTTTCATTGGCTGCAACCTTCAACATTAGAGATCACTCAATGAAGGCCATCTGGTCAAGGGCTTCACTAACAGATGCATTATTTTTCAAATCAATACCACCGCATTCCAGACAGTTCTGCTTTGAAAGAAGACTAATTTTGTTATCAATCCGTGTAGGTAATGATCCCATTAATTCAGTGTTGATTCATTTTCAGCTGAGTGGATATTAACCTTTTGCCAGTAATCATTAATTTTCTGTGGGAGAGGTGTGGTATGTTGTGATTGGAGCTCCATAAACAAACCAATTAATAGGCTCCTGACATTAGAGGTCCTTCATGATGTCCAGCTGACTTCTTACACTCAAATGATCGATTTATTGATCCCTCTACGCCTCAACCACAAGGACTGCTAATCTCTCACCCCGCATTGTAAATTTTGCAGGAGTGACAAGGGAGGTCATTTGTTCTGTTTTGCCAAGCCATGCATGCAGTTTGAATTATCATGCTCTGAATACGCATACTTTTAGTTAGGGATTACTATGCAACACCTGGTCACCACATCCCAGTGTGCCTCAAAGTAAGTGCAGTTAAACTGAGGGCACTAATTATAATCCTTTTAAAGTTAAAACATCAGAAGTGTTTAATTTTGAAAACATCCTTGTCATCTTCTGTGTATACTCATATACACTGTCATTACACTACAACGATCCATGCACATCAAACCTTGCATAGTAATTAAACTTGCCCCTGAAGTGAATTTACTAAAATCTCTCTCTGACAACTTAGTTCCCTTCCCTCTCTTTCCACGCATATGTGCCACACTTCAGCTTATGAGCTTCCCATAAGAAAAACCACACTCACTCATTTTTTACTGACTCTCATGAAAGGCAGCTACAGCTAACAGGAGTCCAGTAAATCCTGCACCAAGCAGGGAGATTTACAGAAACAAGACAACTGGAGAAAAGAGTCCATAAACTGAATGTGCCATGAATGCTAAGCTCTGATGTATTGCTGTAAAGTTTAGTAGGTATTGGTAAATCCAACATTCTGGTTGTATGTGGAGGAGAATAAGTTTATTGGACATATTGATTTTTCTTTTTGCAATAAATTATTTAAATGTGTGCAAAGTTTGAAGAAGATGAGAAAAACACTGTGTGCTGTATGTCTGACTTTAAATTATAGCTTAAAGGAATCAGATCATAGTGTTTGGGTGGAAGCATGGTCTGCGTAGGTAGAAGAAAGACAGGCAGAAAGTTTCACACTTCAGGGAATCAACACCCAATGGCCCATTGTGTGCCACTAATGAGGGTATTTTGTGTGGGGGTGAAAAGAGTGGAAATTGTATGCATTTACTTTCCAAATATTTTGCAACTAAATATATGATATCCAAAAGGGGAAATGTGTAAATATAATTGTCTGAAAAATGACTTAAAATTTGAGTAAAGGTCTGTCAGTATACAATAGTATACTGTACCCTGTAGTTAATTAAAAACATAATGTTTGGCATCAATACCCTGACAAGGACAAGGGACGCTATAGTGTATGAAGAAAATACTGGTAAAAAGTAAGTTGTGCAGATAGGTTTTCCCCTGGATTAAATTGAACCCCAGTCAAAGTTGAACAAGGAGGCTGACAGCTGCATCTTTTCATCCTATTTGATGGCTCACTCTCTCATCTGGTCATGACAACTGCTTACATTTTCTATCAGCGCTAATCTAGCTCCTAATTGTTAGTGCATGATAAACTATCCGCTTCTGCAGTAGCAGTCTGTCAGCCTGGAGATAGTGTTTGAAGGAATATGCTTGACCCCACAAGTGGCAGGTATATTTCTTGGGCTGTGTAAAACCATCACACTTCTGAATGCAAATAAGGACTGAATAATGACTTGAGGCCTTGGGAGGGGAAGAAACGTTTCATCTGGCAATGCAGTTTTGAACTAAGGATCAAGTTATCCCTCCAACTTAAACCAGTACTTTTTACATATTCTTGTTAATACATTTTCTTTTAAACTTGGACTTTTTTTTTCCTGTTCCCTGGTTTCAAAAAAGGTGAGCTTTAGTAGATTTAATGAATATCATATCCATTTTTATGTATATGTAGTAGCTTCATTATCAAACTGACTGGGACTTCTAATAGTCTTGTAATAGTCTAATTCAAATTATGTATGCTTCCACAGGCAGTTGCTGGTTTATTAAGTACTACTTGCTATAAAATGAATCCAGTTTCAAATTGTGCAACAGTCTTATAGTAAATTCTTATTTCAGCAAGTGTTGGTTCAATAACAGGAACAAGAAACACCTGTCTATCCAGATATTAGCATTCAACCCTTAACCAATAAAGGTCAAACAAAACATGTCCTGTACATTCTACTTATGTCTTTTTTTTAATGACCTTACTTCAGTTCTTTTCCTTCACTTCTTTGTTTTTCAGTCTCTCTCAATTCTGAGACTTGTGAAATAAGCTTTAAATAAAAATTAGATTATTTTCATTGGAACAATATAAAGCCAATGATGACTCTGGTTCAATCTTTTAGATGGTGGCAGCATGTCAATATGTTTGTTCACTGGACTGAATCTGTTGCAGCTACTGCATGCCAATGCTGACAATGCATAAATGATGCAGGAGTCAAACTCATGTCAAATTCTTTGCCTCAAGCAATCCAACTCCTAAGCAGAACATTGTAGACCAATACTAAAATGAAAAAAGATGGTTAGTGCATGAAAACATCATTATTCTCAGCAGAAATTATATCTAGCTTTCTTGCTCTTCTGAAAAACATGCTTGTTGCAGAAAAGATGGATACTACAGCACAGTAAATAATACACATTCACTGGGTACTTTATTAGGTACATGTGTTCAAGTATTTGTTAACACAAATATCCCATCAACCAATAACATGGCAGCAATTCAATGCATCATGTTGACATGGTCAAAACAATCTGCTGAAATTCAAACCAGGCATCACAGTGGGGAAGAAAGGCGATGTCATCAACTTTGAAAGTGGCATCATTGTTGGTGCCAGAGAGGCTGGTAAGATTATTTCAGAAACTGCTGATCTACTGATCTCCTTAGAGCAGTTCATGTGGACAACACAACCCAAACATGTGTTTCTTAGACGAATCCAGTTGAGAATAAGATTTAGACAGGTTTAATGAACCGACTTGAGATTACAGCAGCAAGTTGGTATTCCTGACCTGCTGTCCATCCTGTCAAACTGAGAGCACTATGTTAATGTTTTCAACAAATACTTCCAATCTCTGTCTGCTGGAAATGCCAATTTGTGTATTTTACAACAGAGACTGTGTTTTTAATCAAGAAAAAGAAGTGGATTCCCTGAAGATACAGAGTTTCTGCAAACATATTGATTATATTTCTTGAGAAAACTGAAATGGCACAAAGTATTGCACAGGTGAAAACAACAGGGAAGTTTGGAGGTTTAAAGGTAAATCTTATGTTATAAGTAAAAAAAAGATTTGCCGCAAACTGAAGCAGAATAACCCGTCTTCCTGAAAACAGTTTGGACACTACCTTCATTTGAAAAGTGGGGAAAAAAAAAAAAAAAAAA
>JASGAU010394986.1:0-10996 GCA_030220045.1 Australoheros facetus
CAAAACAAACAACAACTTTTCCCACGTGAAAATACCTCCCACCGGAGCACTACCCCGCCCTTCTATCCATATTTTCACATTACTAGAAACACTTTTAGGGCGGTCTTATCTTAATACTCCCTTACATTATTACAGTAGCTCAGGTGGGACTTCAACCCCCCCTTTCGGGACACACACTCCCCGCTACTTGACCTTCACACTGGCAATACAGTGTCAAAAGTTCACTGTGTGCAAAGGTGAGCCTCTAAATATGAATGAGTGCAGTTCTACTAGTGGAAAAAACCCAAGGCCCTGGCTGAGCAGGCCTCAGTCCTTTCCACTCACCTAAAGGATGCAGTGTTCCAGTGTGTGAGGGACAATATAGGTGACAAATAATATATAAAATGTGAACATTAATTCAGTGTGTGTGAATAATATAGGTACTAATAAATGATATAGAATAATGACAGTAAAATACCAATATCAGAGTGATAAAAATATCCAACATAAGGAAGTAATGTGGCGTTTGTCATTGGCGTGTCTGGCAGCAGGGCGGCTGATGGTATTTCTCTTAATGGAGCTTCTGTGTTCAGTGACAGATTCTTTAAGGGGACAGGATGTTTCACTGATAAATGTTTTATTACATGGACACGGCACAATCTGTGTTTTGTGATTTCTGTGATCATGTAAAATAGTGTTGAAATTAATGGTGAAGAGCAAAGAGTTACAGTCAGAGAGCTTTTAAATAAAGTCTTATTAATATACTGAAAGAGTTCATCAAAATATCCATCTATACTCTGCTATATTATCCATTGGAGCTGTTTCATAAACCATAGATTTCCATTATCCTTACTCCTGCTTAAGAAACAGAAAAATAAAAATTGCTATTAGTTCCAGAAATGCTATTTTTGCTTTCCGTGGTGATTTTCATAATGTAGAGAAAAGTCAGTAGATTATGAACCTCGCAGAGATGACATAAAAGCCCAGAGCTGCCTGAGCCGGTGGATGAGTTAAAGCACTGTGTTGGCTTTTCTTGGCCAATTTATACCATTAACTGCTGTCACACTAGACTCCACAGAGGCTTTAAAAATGTTTGTGATCCATTTTTGGTTTTTATCATCTCTGCTCAGGCCTGATCTGTATAGAGCATCTGGGAAGTTTGAGCTCTTAGATCGCATCCTGCCGAAGCTCCAGGCCACCAACCACAGAGTCCTGCTGTTCTGCCAGATGACCACGCTCATGACAATCATGGAGGACTATTTCGGCTACCGCAACTTTCAGTACTTGCGTCTTGACGGTAAGCTCACTCACACATCTGTTCGAGGTGAAACCACTGTGAGACTTTCATGCAACCCATTGAGGTTACCTGAAGTAAGGTGCGAATGGGGGTTGAGGTCTCTGGGAAGGGATCTGAAGACTGCATTGGAGGTGGCTGACAGCCAGTGGTGTAAGCCTCCACCTCTGTTCACTGATGGTTGTTCACAGTGGACAAAGATGGCCTCTTTTACGTCTCTTTCAAACCATCCGTCTTCCTGATCTAAAATGTGAACATTGGCATCCTTGAAAGAGTGCCCTTTATCCTTTAGGTGCAGAAGTGCAGCTGAGTCCTGTCCTGTAAACGTGGCTCTTCCATGTTGTGCCGTGCGTTTGTGGGGTGGCTCTTTGGTTTCTCTGGTGTAGACGTCTGAGCTTAGCTTGTGATTGGGAATTTTGTCCTTGGGACGAACTGGTTTTTATCTTAGGGTGCGGCTTGGTCTGAAGCACACTGGGATGTCATGCTTGGAGAAAATTCTCCTGAGTTTCTCTGGCAAACGTGTCTGTATGCACCAGCAATGTCTCAACATACCGCTGATGAGACAGCATATAGTGTCCTGGTGGGATCTTCTCCCAGATCCAGAGTGAGGTGTTAGTGAGCCACTGGATAGTCTGTGGTCCTGTTTGGTGGTTCGTGCACCGATACACAACATCCCAGAGGTTCTCAGTTGGATTCAGATGTGGGAACATCATCTTGAGCACCGTACCAGATGACTTTTTTTAACCTAACTACCCCATGATGTGTGTTTGTTTCCTTTTCCTTGGGACTGATTTGTACCGGCGGCGCCAGTGTGGCTGCGGCTGCAGACACCCATCTCCCCTATGTTAGTCTTGTCTGTTTTTCTTTGGATGGTTGTTCTGAACGAAATTTCGTTACATTATGATGGAATGACATTATATGACTTGTTGTATGATGATCAATTTCATTGTATGTATAATGACAAAGTTTATTCTATTCTATTTATGTTTTTGATGTTTTAAAAGGATGAATGTGTCATTTGTAATTTGGGGTTGACTCATATCTATTAGAATAAAAAAGGGTGTCAGAGAATTCCCATCAGATCCATCCAGCATGGTACCCACACATGCCCTCCCAAACAAGAGAGAGTTATTAGGCACCAAGTCTGGCAGCAAAGACCTAAATTGACTGAGGAGCTGTCACTGATTTATTTCCTATTATCCTGGGGCTCATTTTGAAACACAGTTGGATGTGGAACTCCACAGCATCTTAGTCTGTTTCCTCGATTTTAGCCTGAATGCTTTGTGAGAGCAACAGATTTGTTTTTCCCAGCAGTGGAAACAAAAACATTGCAAACAGAAAGAGCGTCACAGTTTGGGCAATTTAAAAAAAAAGTCCAATACTTTTATGTAATACTTTGAAGTACATTACATACTCCTGTACTAAAGAACACTCAGTTTGCCGGCTTTGAGGTGAAGAGTTTCCATCAAATCATTGAGTTTTTATCGTAGTCTGCACCAAAGAAAGATATTCAAGGAAGCAGTGAATCAGTTTGGTGCTCAGCATTTACACCGTCTGCACATCACACAGCAGACTAAATGATGTGCAACCTCCTCACTTAGCATAATTTAATCAGCCACACAAACTTGTGGGTGCACGGGTTTTCGTCACACTTTGACCCTTCTTAAATTGGGCCAGCACTTGCCCTTTTAAGACATTTCTGAAACAGTTTAATTGGTCTGAGATGAGCAGTTTACAGGTGACATTTTTACCATTTTGAAAACTGCGCAGGCTGGAGCCAAAGAACAGGAAGAGCTTCAAACTTTCCAAAGTTAACTTTGCTTTGGAACATGGTCGTGTTTGTTATGACGTGAAAGGTTAAAACTGAAACGGAAACGCAGACTTAATTTCACATCCACAGATAACAGCGATGCAGCTCAGATCAGGTGATCTGACCCTTCGTCATACAGCATCTGGATCTAAATATGTGAGATGAGGCAAAGTGTATATGAATTCAATTTCTAAACACTCAGATTTAGAAAGAATTGGTGCACTATAATAGGCCTGTTAATGCAGCTTATTATTTGGTGTGTCATACTATTTGAAGCTTTGCATGCCTTTCACACATTTCTCTTCAATGCTTCTCCCACATGCAGCTTTTTAAAATCGATTGATTCATCCTCTCACGTCCTTTGGATGTTTCTGCATTAATCAGTGCATTTGTTTCATGTCTTTAATGTATCTGAGGCTGCAGTGGATAAAAGAAAACTGATTCATATAAAATTCATTTAAGAATTAATTATATGACACACTAAAATCTGAGTTCAAACAATTAAAAAAAATTTTCATATTTCAGGAACCACCAAGTCCGAGGACCGAGCATTACTGCTGAAGAAATTCAATGAGGAAGGCTCTCAGTACTTCATCTTCCTCCTCAGCACCAGAGCCGGTGGCCTCGGCCTCAACCTGCAGGCTGCTGACACCGTCGTCATCTTTGACAGTGACTGGAACCCCCACCAGGTACAGCCAACTGTCCATAATGGGTGACTGCAGAAGTGCTCAGTATGTGGCTCATCATAATGCACGTTGGTGTGTTACAGTAACTGTGTATTTACTTGGCTCCAATGTTTAGGTGTTAAATTGTGTTTTGTGCTGTGGAAAAATGGAAGAAATGCGGCGCTGCTGAGAATGTGATCGTGTTCACAGCGTAGTCAGTGTGTAACTCAGAAAGTATTCACTGCATCTGATTTTTCTCAACATCACGCCACCTTCTCAATATGCTGAGCGCTCTGACCGCCCAATCGAAATTAGGGAGGAGGTGGGATTTGCAGTATCATCACTGTCAACCATGAAGGAGTAGAAACTGCTCCCTGCTGTCAGCCAATTATTTGTGATCTAACAATGAACAAGATGGTTCTGTAGCCTAGCAACAACTACAGAAATGATCTGAAAATGGGCTCATGGGCACTCAGGGTGGGGGGAAAACGCCAGTAGACACAAACTATTATCATTCCCACAATTTTGCAATTTTAAGTGAATCAAAAAAGGGAAATGAATTGACACAAGGCAAATTAATATATATATGAACAAATAGAAATAAAAAGGAAGGTATAATACAGTAATGGGCACAAAGTGGTCATTTTCATGCATGTGTTATGCTCCAGGGTGTTTTTGGTTCTTCCAGTTGAGACATGGCTCTCCACCGTTAAAGTAAATTATTAATAATAATTTTTCCAGGTTTAACTCGCTCTCGTTCAGTACGATGTGCTTGAAGCGGCCAGCTGTGACTGAATGAGCTCATGAAATCTCAGATTCACACGGACTGTGTAGTTTGTGCAGAAATAATCGAATCAAGAAAGTTTTTTTTTTTTCTCAGTACTTAATAAGTATTGTTTAATCTTGCTTTCTGTGGCAGGATGACTGCTCACACTTCCAAAAAGTTTGCAATGATATGCAAATCAGATGAACCGTGCCTGGGCTCATTTATATTTTATTGATACCCCGCTAACTTTATAAGTGGCAGTGATGCAGCATGTTGAGTCTCTGACAGTAATTTGTGACAGTGTTTGTAAATAATCATTTTGACTTTGGCTAGAATCATTGGCTCATTATTAAAATAGCATCCGATTATGAAGCGAACAGCAGCTTGAATCGAGATGAAAGGCGCAGCAAATGGAGCGTAACATCAGGTGCTGTTGAGTTTCTGTGACCGAACCATCACTGTTCAGTTGTTGCAGTGTTTTCAGTGCAGTTGGTGTTACGTCAGCGGGAGCACGGTGACGTGGCAGAGGAGTTTGCTCAGGCTGTGCTGCCAGCTTTTCTGGAATAATACTAAATAAAAGGACACTGCAGTTTGCAGCAGTCACAGCAACTTGTTGACTTTATTAACATGTTAATTTTGATGTTGTGACAAAGAAAGCTTTAGTGGTGTGTTTAACTGTAGTAATAGTGCCAGGGTCACCTGTGGGGTATTTGATTTGTTTGTAAAAAAAGAGATTGCATCTTTTTTAGTGATGCCTCTGAAACTTTTTTTATTCCACCTGCTAATTACAGGACCTTCAGGCTCAGGACCGGGCTCACCGCATCGGTCAGCAGAACGAAGTGCGCGTGCTTCGTCTCTGCAGTGTCAACAGTGTCGAAGAAAAAATCTTGGCAGCTGCCAAATACAAACTGAACGTGGATCAGAAGGTCATCCAGGCCGGCATGTTTGACCAGAAGTCCTCGAGCCACGAGCGCCGCGCCTTTCTACAGGCCATCTTAGAGCACGAGGAGCAGAATGAGGTAAGGGCAGAATTTGTACTGTACGTTGTAGCTAATCTATATATTTTGTTTGTCTCAAAAGCACCGTCGTTTGGAGAATAAAATGAGGTATTTGTTGTTAACCAGGCATTTTTATGCGACTCCTATGTTGTGCGTGGTTTTAATAGAATTCCTGCAGGCTCAGATGATTCCTTTACTGCGAGTTATCCGTCCTTTACTTTTAATATTCCACAGTTTTGTAGTATTGTCTTTTTATTTGGTGGTTGATTATAATCTGTACTCTGTACTCCACTGATTTGTTTTGAACTGAACATGAGAGGCTTCTGTTTTACTGTTTTCGTGGAGAAGACTGTCTGCTAATGCTTTTCTCCTCTGCGCTTTTAGGAGGAAGATGAGGTGCCTGATGATGAAACTCTTAACCAGATGATAGCCCGCAATGAAGATGAATTTGAGCTCTTCATGGTAAGATAATAACACATCTTTGTGCAATTGAATTGGCAATTTTTATCTCAATGAAAAACTGTGGAAATGGCAGGTCTTAAAATATTAATTCACCCAAAAAGAGAAGCTGACAGCCGGTTCTTTCTCATCTGTAAGACAAAATGATTATAGGTTGTCACGTTGATGCTATTTGTGTGGTTAAATTTCACCTTCAGATTTAGGAAGCACTGTCCTCTGCCAGATGCTGCTTTGTGCATGATAAATTCATGTAAGTGCGACTCTGGAGTCATAGCAGCACTCACAGCAGTTTCACTCTTCAGGACTTCTTCACGGTCATCTGTGTTGGTTTATCTTGTCAGCAAGATCAAATTTCTGATGTTTGTTCTTTTTAAAAATTGTCATTACACAAGCTCAGCCCGAGTAGCCATCGTTAAAACACTTGTTGCAGCTTATTTGAGCAGATATTTTAAAAACTCCTGTTTAAATAAACATGTAGAGATCTTTACATTTTTTTTTTGCAGTTGTCACCAGGACAAAGAACTTCAGAATCACCAGTTAAATCTCACAATTTCACAGCATTAATTTAAAACCCACCTGCTCACATACAAAATCTTGAATAATCAGGTTCCATCGTCTCCTGTGGAACCAGCTCCCACTTTGGGCTCAGGAGACGGACGCTGTTTCTGCCTTTAAGAAGAGCTGCTGTATAAATTGAATTAAATTGACCTTAATTACAGTTTTATCAATAGCTCAGTCCAGAGTGCCCACATGATCAGCATCCCTGGCCGATCCCACCGCAGCGCTGAACCAGTGCTGTGCTAACTCTTGTTAGTGAAACAGTTAGACAAGGGGGAAAAAAAAAAGTACACTAACCTACATCTGGTTAACCAAAATTGAGACAACGAGTGGTTATACCTGCCACCACACGTTTAAAACCGTGAACCTCTGCTGCTGGTGTTTCAGAGATGTCCTCCTCTTTATGTCGTCCCTTGTGGTGTAGCTGCATATTCCTTCAACTTGAGGCCCGGTCTAAGTTGATGGGCTGAGAGGTTATCACATGGATAAAAACCCCTTCATTATAGCTGACCCATGGCTCCTGTAGCTGCTAAGGGCCTTAAGTGTAGCCACACTTAATGGCCATTAACCTTTAAATTAAATGGTTAAATTCAGCTTAGTCTAAACCCATTTGTGTGGTTTGCCTAAAGCAGCCCACCGTTGTGTCAGTACACTGTGACCTGATGTGATTTTCCTATTCTTCCCCTCTAAGCGCATGGACTTGGACCGTCGCAGGGAGGATGCCAGGAACCCGAAGCGTAAGCCTCGCCTGATGGAGGAGGATGAGCTGCCTTCTTGGATCATCAAAGATGACGCTGAAGTGGAGCGCCTCACCTACGAAGAGGAGGAGGAGAAGATGTTTGGTCGAGGATCTCGCTGTCGTCGGGACGTCGACTACAGTGACACGCTGACCGAGAAACAATGGCTTCGGGTAAAAACTGCTCGTTTCATTATCAACACAAGCAAAATCCCACCAATTGTAGCCAGGCCTGCGGCGCCTTTTCAGTTCACTCGTATTAAAACGTATTAAAACTTGTGATGTTGTTCCTTATATTTTCATTATATCACTGTGTATAGTCAGATAGGACAGAGTGATCAGTTACAGGCACTGTTGGTGTCACTGTTTGATCAACACTTAGTTACAGATATGCATGACAACACATTCCAACGTACATACACACACAGCCTACAGGTAACGTCACCGCTCATTTTGAGATTAGCTATTATACAGAATATATATAGAATTTGTAAGGATTTCAGTGTTATCAAAATAATTTCCAAAAGCTATATAGATGTTATAATCCTGGTACCTCAGGCAGTTTTTGTAGTAAGTTTCATCCATATTTTTACTATGTATCTTTGCAGATTATTATGAAAACAGCAAATATGAAAGTTTGTAATAAGTCTAACATTTATGCACCTAACATATTAACTTTATTAACAAATGAAGTCTCACCATAAGCGCTTACCGTAGTTTTGCTTGTTTTGATGCTAATAGCACCGACTCACACACACACCAAACAGACTGTGACATGTCCCCCCCCCCGGAGAGACAAACTCAGGCCTGGCTGATCCATTTTATCGACTTTAGCTCAGATTTCAGGGAGAATGAAAATAGAAGAAAGTCTGAGACCAGGCGAGAATACATTGGAAACACTGTTAACTCTGGTTCAGACGAGCACTAATTAGAAGTTCACATCTTCAGACTTTTGGGCTGTTTCTGTTAAAGATAAAAACAGTGTAACAAAGTTAGAAACATCAGGCAGCAAAACATCCACCGACTCAGTTTCAGTTATAGAAAGTATCAGCAAGTATGAAGTCAATTTCCAAATTTGAATGTTGTATAAATTCACAGCTCTGAACGTTGTGTTGAATGGAAATTGAAAAGAGAATTGATTCATTGGCAAATCATTTAAATTCTATATTGAAATTGTACAAAGATGTAAATGCTATAACTACTTTTGAAAAAAGATTTGGAATGTGGTGCCATCAACATATTTCAGACATGCTGGGATGGAGCACATTTACCATTGAGCTGCATCAGCTCTTTATTTATAGATGAAACTTGCAGCATTTTGGGACTAAACCGGCTGTCATTTTACAACTAAAATGTTTTCCTGCTGTAGCAGCGCAACATGATGGGTTTGAAGGTCTTCCTGAAAACAGACTGGCAGTATATGTTGCTCAAAACTAGTATGTATAGCTTTCAGAATGAATGGGCCCCTCACAGGTTTTGTGGATGGACTCAAACAGGTGGAGTTTTCAAAACCTCCAGCTGGTGGTTTTCTGTGCCTCTTTGCCTCATTACATTAAGAGCTTTAATAGTTTTCTTGAGCTATTGGAATGAAGACTTAATCTGTACTGTTGACCTTTATCACTGAGCTACAACAAGCTGTGACTTTGAGGCCAGTTTCCAAAAAAGAGTTTTCCTCCTGTTTTCTCAGGAAAACGGGCGTTCCTCACGCCACAACAGCCACAAGTCATTAAAAATGATGGTTTCAGAGCACAGCGTGTGCCGCCTCATGTGAAAATACTGTTAGTCATACATAGGGCTTAACAGGATGTACCACAGATAATGAAAACCTCAAAGTTTTTCCAGTCATATGTTGAGAAACATTGTTCGTTGTTGAGATATTTGCTGATGTTGTCTCCCACAAAGCGGTCGGCTCCTCCCCATCTTTGCTTCTGAAAAACTCTGAGATGTTTGGTCACAATAATGACTCACCTGATTGGTTTTAATGTGGTGTTTTTTTTTCTTAATGTTAGACAGTTTGTCCAGCGTTATGTTGGATGAAACTTTTTTTAAATGTGTTGCTGTCATCACATAGAAAATAATAAGTGCAGTTTTCAAAAAAGAAAGACTCCCAGGTTTAACAGTAGATCTGTTTTCTTAATAGCTTTATTTACATTTCACACAATGACTTTTCCAAAAGAGGATTTGTTCGGTCTGTCGCTGTGAGGAGCAGTATGTATGTTTTTTTTTACCTTTCACCAACAGGCACATTAAAACCCGGCTCCTCTTCTCGTGTGCACGGATAGGATTCAGTAGGTCTGTAGGATTAACCTCGACTCGACGTGGCTCTTGTCATGTTTTAGGCTATTGAAGATGGAAACCTGGAAGAGATGGAGGAGGAGATCCGACTGAAAAAGCGCAAACGCAAAAGACGTCAGGACAAGGACTTCGGCAGAGAGGACGGAGGCACAAAGGCCAAGAAGAGACGTGGACGTCCACCAGCAGAGAAGCTCTCCCCCAACCCGCCCAGACTCACCAAGCAAATGAACACCATCATTGACACAGTGATCAACTACAGAGATGGGTAAGCAAACTTATCCATGAGTATTAAATATGATTGATTGGCCCTTTTATTTCACTGCGTTACTCAAACATTACACTATAATGCAGCTTTAAGCAGGACATTTTTAATGGTAATTTATCTAAAATGACATGTTAGCAGCTATTATCCTATGAAGACATCCGTTTTGTCCTTCACTATACCATCATTCTTTATTTATTAACTAAAACGGGCATAAACATTCAAAGTCCAGGCACTCGAGGTAGGTTTGTAAAAGTAATACTTTTTCTTATTGCCATTGTTCCCTTCCATGGGGCTACTGCTGTTACTGCCTTTTATCATTCATTATTTGTTTATATCACAGCTTCACCTTTATGTGTGCCATCATGAAGATGCAGGCAAATTATTTGAACAATGAATAAATACAGATAGTCAGTATAGATACTTTAAAAGTGCTGCCTTATTTTTCATTTGAAAACAGCATTAAAGCTGCAGCACTGCCTGTTAAAAACCTTAATTACAGCTGTGCTCTCATTCAGAACTGGCTAGACAGCCTTCACATACATATACTGTATATACAGTAGGAACTCTGCTGCATCATGCGTTTGCTCAGGAGCTGCAAAAACACTGAAATGCATGAGGCTTGCAGCTGGAAGGGAATACTGGAAGCTGTCTGCACCAGAAGTGTAGACAGTTTTCCTTGTTTGTTAATTTTTAAAATATTTTTTTGTAAACAACGCAGCAGCTGCTATTGCATGGCAAAGAAAACCGAACATCCTAGAACAGGGGTATTCAAATCAAATTTAAAGAGGTCCAGTCAGACAAAATTTCACGAGGCCAAGGTCCGGAAGTCCAACTATTTAATGTTATATATATATATATATATAACATATACGTTTTTGTTAGTTTTCAGAGCTTTAGTTTTTATATTTGGTTTCATGCTTAGTTTTAGTTTTCGTCAGTTTTAGTTTTTCATACTTTGTCAGGTGCAGAGTGACTATTGTGTAATAAGAACTCGACAAAAGATACCGTTTAAAAAATTGCATTCAACAACCAACTGTTCACAAAATAGCAGCATTACGTGTTTAATGTGTGTAATATTAAGGAAACACATGAACATCAACAAGGAGAAACATAAAGAAAAACATGAACTCCAAAACTGAATAAACTCTACAACAAACTTCATCGTCAGTGC
>JASGAU010394988.1:0-15033 GCA_030220045.1 Australoheros facetus
AAACACAGAAAACTTAACAAGGGCAACATTACAAAATGAAACAAAGGAAACCAAACCGCATACTCAAACAACAACCAGAGAAACCAAAAGAAACACCAAGAAAACAACCTGAAAAGTACAACAAAAGAAAGCTACACAAAAGAACAAAACACCCTGGGCCCGTGGCCCAGGATCATGACAAGTGCTGCTCCTGTTCCCAATGAACCGGCAAAATGCTTAAGAACGGGCCCGCATTTCCACCGCGTTTCTGTGAACTGTTCCTTTACGTATGAGTGTGGGCGGGTCCTCGTCTGGACACGGAAGCCGAACACACTCCTCTTTCTTGTGCTGCAAATACGTTTTAGGGTCCAAACCAAACTACTGCAGCATCTGTGTGCAGCATCTGTGTGCAGCACAGAGGTAAACACAGACAGCGATTAGAGCAAGACGACAAGTACGCACTTTGCGTCCTTTTATCTGTGATATGAACTGATACAAAGCAGCAAGTTCAGCCTTAGAGCCCAACTTAATTCTTTTTCTCATGTAATACACATGTAATATGGTAGAAAACTTGATGTTGAAATGGCAGAGTCACGCCCTTCTGCCACTTTTCATCACGCGTTCTTGGTTTGAGACCAGCTAGTTTGCGCGGCCGGAGTTGAACCCGTTTTTCGGCCGAGCATCGAGTGTTTCGGCGGTAGAAAACCCGCCTAACGGTTCAAATAAAGGCACCGGCTCCGGAACCCTGTTGGTGGGAAAGAGGCTTGTGTGAGGTTGAGAAATACCAGCTCACCTCACTACACAGCCTAGGATCCCAAACCAGTTTCCTGGAGTTTGGCTGCCTTCTATTCCACTCTGGAGTTGTTCTAGGTGAGAGGCGCTCAGCTGAGGTGAATATTCCCCTCGTCTTGCTGCCTTTACCTTGGAATTTTTACCGGTGGATGAGTGGGTTGTTTCCTGAGTTCTCACTCTTCCACCTCTCCAGGAAGGCCAACCTCAGATTAAGGAGGAACAAAGAAGTTTTCGCCCTGGTTGTGGAATGTTGGACCAGTTCATTTTTCCTCTAAAGGATATTCAGATGTCTGCGGGAGTTTGCCCATCCAGTCTACATGTGTTTTGTGGACTTTAAGAAAGCATTCAACTGCATCACTCGGGGTATCCTGTCTGGCCCGTTGTTGTGGGCCATTCAGTCTCTGTACAACTGCAGCGAGAACCTGGTCCGCATTGCCAGCAATAGGTCAGGCTTGTTACCGGTGGGTGCTGGATTCTTCCAGGGCTGTACTTTATCACCAGTTCTGTTAATAATTTTTGTGGACACATTGGAGAGATTATATCACTCAGCTGGCCTGGAAATGCCCCAGATAAACTGGAGGAGGTGACTGGGGAGAGACTGGTCTGACTCTCTGTTTAGGCTGCTGCCCCCAAATCATCATCCAGCAAATCTATCAGCTACAGGGGTAAAATACACTCCTAGGGCTGTGAACTGGTTAGTCAGGCAGCACATTTCCCCCCCCCATAATGCTGGAGATTTTTTTTCCATATTTATCCTGTTGTGATGACTCTGTGGGTTGTTGATCAACAATTTCATGTAAACCATTTGGAGCTTTTGTTAGAATTGTAATAATTTACAAATGTGCTATGAGTAGCACTTATCTATTTGCATTGTTACTAAACCACAATAATTTAAAGAACAGGCACAAGTTCATAGAAAATGAACAACCATAGATTAATCACATTTGTTTTTGCATGTGAACCTACAAGTTTTTAAATTTTCACAAACACTGAAAAAAAAAAAAAGACAAATTTGGACTTTAGTCTGTTTTTTTATATGCTGCGTCACAAATAGTCCAGTGTCAAAGTCATTCGCTGAACTGAAAACATACAAATATGAAAACTATTACAGTATATCTGAGTGGCGACTAAAAATGTATCTCTGTGGTCGAGGTGAGAAGTAACAAATACAAAGTACAACTACTTTGTTTCTGTACTTAAGTAGAATTTTCAGGTATCTGTACTTGTTTTTTTTCTGACAACTTTTAATTTTTTCATTTTAACACAAATATCTGAAATTTTTACTCCTTACATTTTCCAAACAGACTTGTTACTTTAGGTTTAAGACATTCAAATCGAGTTAGTATTTCACTTCACTGTGCACCTTCGAACATCAAACTGATCAGAGCCTAAATGGAGTGAACGGTGACACATAAAAGCCAATTTTATTGGTGTATCCTCTGAGGCTTATTGCATACAAAGAGATGAAAGGGGCAAAAACATATAGTTTAGGTATAATTTATAGCTATACTCGGGTTAAGGTGGGCCGGACCAATGCAGATGTCCGTAAGCTTTGGTTGCGGTACTTCAGTATCTAGCTAGTAAGATTGAATAGGAGCAAGCATAAAGGGAGCAATGTGTTGTGGCAGGTCATTTGAAACGCCACAACACATTACAAACAAACACACAAACTGTGTGCAGTTGGTCACACACTGTATCTGCTAGCTAAATGTACCGCTGCTGTATTTCCCAGAATGAAAGAAGTTTACTTAGAGATAGAGAAAGATGTAAGAAAGAGGACAGGAAAGGAAACAGAGGCAAGGTTAAGGACTGCTCAGTGAGATAAACTGGAAATTTAAAGCTTACATGTTATGTCCTCATTTTTAAATCACATATCGGATCTGTATATGAGATGAAGTTATGTTTTTTCACACTGGGAAATGTCCTGTAAAACAAACCGAGGTACAATTACTTTGCATTATTGCATGAAAATACTCTGCAGTTTAGTGCAGGATAAACAGGTTAGCTTGTTGTACTGTGGTGAATTTACACAAGCTCTGTGTTGGACTGGTGCACAGTGGCTGTGGTGTTCATTTCGCAGAGTTTGGTTACATCAAGTGTGCCACTCTATTTGAATTTAAGGTGATGATGCTTAGATTCATTCACACAATTCAACCTTTATACCAACTGCATGCCATCAGTATAAAGACAGTATAAATAATATATGGTTAGTGTAGGGGATGGAAATCAGCCAAGATATCTTGTGAAACATCTGCTTACATCTTATTGAATTCAGATCTACTGGCACTCACAATATAAAGTTGTGATTCTTTTTCCCATGCTGAGCCACTACAGCCGATCTTGGGGTTCCCCACCTGTCCTGAATCCCATTTTAACCTCTGATTATACTCATTTTTGTGTATAGATGTGGAGACAGTCATCCTCTACATTGTAGGTAACACAGGATAGAGCTATTTTTAATTCCTTTTAATTGCTTGTGTCCTACATAACAAATTCAAGCTGAGTACATTCGTTAGAATTAAAATTTAGATTGCAATAATATTTGTGTTCTCATGTACTAATATTATTTTACTATTATATTAATATAGCACAAGGTTCAGTGAGCTTTGGGCAAAATAGAGATAAATGTCCTCCAAAGAGCTACTTTTTACTTTCTTGCTTTGAGTACATTTCAGAGCCTTTTTCACTTTTACTTGAGTAAAGAAGTACTTCAGCTTTTACCACAATAATAATTTTAGTACAAATATCTGTACTTCTACTTAAGTAAAGAATATCTGTACTTTACGACCTCTGTGGAGCATGTATTGATATAGACCTTCCAGTATACAGCAAAATGTTTCATGTGTTAATTAATATGTGGCATCTCAAGGTCTTCAAACTCTGCTTTCATAGATAGATGTCCTCAGCTTCATCACCAAGTCTTCCTTCCTCTACACTCACTTTTTTGTTTTTTTTTACTACTTAAACTAGTCACTGCTCTGGTCTGAAAAGACCTTTGGTTGTGGTTAGTGCCCTAGATTTTCCAAAGCCTGATAGTGCAGCCCAGAGGATGTGCATGAAAAGCAACTACTACTGCTACTGCTCTTTTTCTTTATTTTCTTTATCTTTCTGATGCTTGTTCTCAATGCCTCTGATTGACCTCCTCACAGCGCTTTTGTCTTCTGTTAATTTTCCTGACTGTACCAAACATGAGAAGTGAAGACACTGAAAGCCTTGTCTCAACAAAATATTTGTACTATCACAGGAATAGCTTATGGGACAGTGTTTGATTATTATTATCATCCTTCCATCCCTCACCTGTCATCGCCCTTTCCTGATTCTTTTTTTTGTTGTTGTTGCATATTTGTCAAACATTTTAAATCATCAAACAAATTTTAATATGAGACAGATAACTCAAGTAAATACAAAATGCAGTTTTACAATTTATTAAAGGAAAAAACCTATCCAAACCTACTTGACCTTGTGTGAAAAATTAATTACTAAAGGTCATGCCAATGCATCTCAATCAGATTTAAGTATGGATTTTGACTTGGCCACTCCAAAACCTTCTTTTCTTTTCTTTTGCACCATTCAGAGGTGGACTTACTAGTGTGCTTTGGATCAAAGTTCTGCTGCATAACCCAAGTGCATCTGAACATCAGGGCATGAACTCATGGCTGGGCATTCTCCTTCAGGATTTTCTGGTAGAGAGCAGAATTTGTGGTTCCATCAATTACGGCAAGTCGTCCATGTCTTGAAGCAGCAAAGCAGCCCCAGACAATCATACTACCACCACCACGTTAGACTGTTGGTGTTTTGTTTTGTTTTATTTTTATGTCAGACGTAACTGTCAAAGCTCGTGAGCTGGTGGTTAAGGACCCAGACTGCAGAGACACAGCTTGATAGACTAGAAGCTTTATTAAGACAGTGAGCATGTAGAGGAGACTGGTGCTGGGAGGGATGTTTGGGACCACACGGGGAAGGAGGCCAGGGAGGCGGAGTTTGCTGGGAAAGAGAGGAGAAGGGGTTAGCAGGGTCTTTACTGTGTCAGAGAGGCAAAGTAACAACTGATGGCTAGCCGGGTTAATGCTTACTGTGGGGTCCAAGGGAAAAGGTTGCAGGGCGGGGAATACCAGAGTATGGGGGTGTGTCCTGTGGTTCCCAAGTGTCACAGGGCGAGCAGGCAGGCAGGTTGATGGAAGGCTCCAAAAGGAAAAAAATGATCCATATAAACCAGTAGCACAGAGCGAAAATGCTAAGTCCTTCTGTTCACTTGCCAAGAAATCCTGGAACGAGGGAATACAACAGTTGAGCATAGGTAATTAAATCACTGTGAGTGGGTGCTTAAATGGCCTGATTACCACAGAAGTGCGACGACAATCTGGCGGAGACTGGATGACCTCGCTGCTCCTTAAATACTGTGGCGGGATGAAGACCAGGCGTGTGTAGTTGAAACTCCACCTGCTGGAAAAACCCTGCCCAGCCAGAAGGGACACAGCAAGCACCCCACACCATGACAGTAACAGGACAAAAAACATTCCTAAAAGTTCAACTTTTTTCTTGGCTATATAAAGGATATTTTCCCCCAAAGTATTAGGGATTATCAAGATGTTTTTGGGCAAATGTAGACAACCGTTTGTGTTCTTTTGGCTCTCCCATGGATGACATTTTTACCCAGTCTCTTTCTTATTGTTGAGTCATGAACACTGATTAACTGAGGCAAATGAGGCCTTCAGTTCTTCAGATGTTGTTCTGGGTTCTTTTGTAACTTCCTGGGTGAGTCGACAGTGCTCTCTTGGAGTAATTTGGTTGGGTGACCACTCCTGGGAAGGTTCACCAAGTTTTCTCCATTTGTGGATAATGGCTCTCACTGTGATTCGCTGGGGTCCCAAAGCCTTAGAACTTAATATGTAACCATTTTTGGGGTTTCCTTAGATCATGGCATGATGTGTTATTGTTTGAGTGCTTTTAGCCTACTTCACTTTATTGGGTAAGTTGTATTAGAGAGATTTCTTGATTCAGCAAGTCAACTGGCAGTAATCATGCCTGGGTACAGGTAGTGAAATTGAACCCAGCTTTCCAAAAATTCATTTATCATTTAAATGGTTTTGCATTTTGTATTTACTCAGGTTACCCTTTTTTCTAATATATTTTTTAGATAGATACAGTGTATCACAAAAGTGAGTACACCCCTCACATGTAGATAGATAGATAGATAGATAGATAGATAGATAGATAAGTTAAGTTACCAGAAGCTGTCCTGAATGCCCATCTCCTTACCTCATTATGTTATTCTCCTTTCTTATGTCCTCCCCCTGGGGGCTGTCTAGCCTTTCTGTCTCACCCCATCTTTCCTGTCTCTCCTCAATGCTTCATGCTTGGAAGGTCCCAGGTCTTTCCGTGAGATGTTCTATATTCTGCAGAGCACTTACGGCAGGAACTATTCCTCAGAAGGTATCTCACTTCCACTACTGCTATTTGCTGCCTTCTCTGCACTTCCTTTCCTTTATTTTCTTTTCATTTTCCCTTCTTTTTTATTTCTATTTTCTTATTTGTTTTTGCCACCCATGATGCACCCCTCTGACTGTCATCTGTGCTGCTGGTGTCTGTGCTGTGACTGATTGATTGGATGTGGTTGATTTTTTTGAACACATGGCAACAAAGCTCATGCTGTGTTTGTGGGTGTGGGTGAGAAAGACTTTAATGGACTCAACTGTAGCTAAAGTTAACTGGAAGGATACAAGTTTAGTAAAAAGTACCACAACTTTTTAAACCCAGGTTCTCCCAGGGTGGCTACTTTAAATGTATAAACAAAGCAAATAAAATAAAGTTCATTTTTTAAAAGTTGTGCCTTAAAAGGTGAAATATTTACTTCAAAGGTGACCATTCTGCAGTTTCTGGTTTGCTTTGCACTTTTCACAGTTTCACTGTTACTCAGCAAGTAGTTTGGAAGTGCAAACAAGTCCTTCTTGCAAACTGTGTATTGTGACACCATTATACACTATACTGTCAAAAGTGTTCATTCACCCATCCAAATCATTGAATTCAGGTGTTTCAATTAGCTCCATGGCTAGATTTGTCTAAAACTAAGCACCAAGGCAGGCAGACTTCTTCTACAAACATTTGTGAAAGAGTGGGTCTGTTATGATACTGAGAAAGTTTGCCCAGTATTTTGAGTTTGTGAATTTTCAAGCTTTGTTTTGAAAATGCTCTATTGACTCTTGGTTTGCTTGGTCTTTGTACTGTCTGTATATTCTGTTGAGTATATTTTTTTCTTGTTATCAGTTGCTTAGTTAGTGTCATCCTCAGTGTTCTCCCTCCTGTGTCTTGTCTCCTGTGTTATGTATTCATGTGTCTGTGGCTTCCCCATTTAGTCGTGTCGTTTGTCTTGTCTTTCCATTCAGTTATGTCTCCCTCTATGTTAGTTGATAGGTTAATTGTATCCTCTGTGTTTCCTTTGTATGTGTCAGTCTTTTTTTTCGAAGTGTTATATTTCCTATCTTATTTTGACAGTCTCTTGTCTCGTGTGTTTAGTATTAAGTTTTACTTCCCTTGTCTTGTCTTCTATGATTAGGTTCGGCTGTGTTTACCACCTGTTTCCCTTACCTTCTTACCTTGTGTATTTATGTGTCTCCGTCTCTTGTCTCAGCATACTTGGCAGTGTATGTTCCTGTTTATATCCCTGTGTTTCCTAGTTCCAGTGTCCGTAGGTCTTGTGCTACCTTGCCTTAGTGTGCTGCAATCTAGGTTTCTTAAGTTTAGCTTCAGTACCCTTTGTAGCCTCCATTCAAGTTTTGCATTTATGTTCCCCAGCCATCAGCCTGTCAATAATACCTTGCTTTTCAGCCCCCGGCCTCAGCATCAGTCCCTGAACTCAGCAGTGGGCCCTGCTGAGCAGCCCCAGTTCTTGCTACTGGCCTCAGCCCCTGAAACTTGTTCCGCCTGAACTGTTCTGCCCCCCCCGTCAGTCTCTTTGTTTTTGGACTGCTTTGTTCTCCCTGTTTGTTTTCCTTCTGGCCATGGTCTCGTCATGGTCTTCGTTAACCCCCGTCTGCCTTTGTGCCCTGCACTTGTATAACAGTATTGCTGTCAGAAGCTTGGTGAATTCCAGCATGGTACCATGCAACAAGTCCAGTTGTGACAAAGTGGTAGTGTTAGAGATGCAAAGGAGTAGGGCTAATTCTGGGGGGTAAGACGGTACCAAGATGATATATCGGTCAAGATACAGGAAAAAGAGGAGAGACAATTCTTCCAGTTACTGGCTTGTATTCCAGTGGGGTTTATTGGTATCTGAGCAGTTAGTCTGTCACAACAAGTAAACATAATTAAACACTGCTGTTTTAATGGAAAAGGGTGTAAACTAATGTAAATCACAACTAACGTATCCATATTATATTTCACAATCTCCATATATTACATATATCAACAAATAGAGATTATACAATAATAACCTAAATACCATGCCTATACCTGCTATTTTGCAAGGAACAACTTAAATAACCTATCTATAGCATAAGATAATGGCATAATGGCAGTTGTATATAGTATGTATCACCTCACGTAGAAACACAATTTAGAAACAGGTGATTCTTTGATTGAACAAATACTGAACTGAGCATATAGTAGACATTGAATCTTACAGCATACAGTGTAAACATTGTGCCGAAGCTGGGAGTGTATCGCGCTGGACGCACCGAGTAAAATTAAACAATTAAACCATAGAACATGATATAATTAACAGGCACTCACAGTCATTTACTTAACGCTCAGAACATGCGAACATGTCACGGAAAGGAAACAATAAGTCCAAATGGCCCAGGCTATGGCACAGGTTTCTGCGTAATGTGAACTAAACTTAAGCGCTCCCACAATTAACACTCTCTCTCCCCTATCAACTAACACGTGGAGGAGCGGCCACGTAACATCGAATGATCTAACTGGGAAATTTAAAGGGATAGCGCAGTTTAGGTTAGGGCCTTTTATACAGGTAGGCCATGTAAAATCAGAGTGGGGTCAGCAGATGCTGAGGCACCTAGTATACAGAGGTCACCAACTTTCTGCAGAGTCAATTGCTATAGACCGCCAAACTTCATGCGGCCTTCAAATTAGCTCAAGAACAGTGTGTACAGAGCTTTGTGAAATGGGTTTTCATGGCCGAGCAGCCTTACATCACCAAGCGCAATGCAGAGCGTTGGATGCAGTGGTGTAAAGCACACTGCTACTGGACTCTAGAGAAATGGAGACGTGATCTCTGGAGTGACAAATCACACTTCTCTGTCTGACAATCTGATGACAAGTGTGGGTTTGGTGATTGTCAGGAGAATGGTACTTTTCTAAATGTATTGTGTCAAGGGTAATGTTTGGTGGAGGGGGCATAATGGTGTTGGGTTTTCAGGAGTTGGGCTTGGACCCTTAGTTCTAGTGAAAGGAACTCTTAATGCTTCAGCATACCGAGACATTTTCATGCTCCTGACTTTGTGGGAACAGTTTGGGGATGGACCCTTCCTGTTCCAATATGCCTATGCACCAATGCAATGTCCATAAAGACGTAGATGAGTGAGTTTGGTGTGGAAGACCTTGACTGGCCTGCACAGAGTCCTGACCTCAACCTGATAGAACACCTTTGGGATACATTAGAGAGGAGACTGCGAGCCAGGGCTTCTCGTCCAAAATCAGTCTGACCTCACAGATGTGCTTATGGAAGAATCTTCAAAAATTCCCATAAAAACAGCCCTTTGTGGAAAGCCTTCCCAGAAGAGTTGAAGCTATTATAACTGCAAAAGTGGGTCAACATCATAGTAATTCCTATGCATTAAGAATGTTATGCCACTCATTTGGTTCATATGTATGAAGGCAGATGAGCATAAAATGCAATTAATTGGAAGAGAGATGCCCTTCCCAGCCACTGTATGTGGGGAACATAGTGGCTTACACAAACCAGTGTTCACTCCTATGTATTTTAAGGGATTCAGGTATAGAATGTATCAATTTGTGGAAGATGTAATTGCACACTAATCTATGTATATTTATGAGTACAATAATGTTTTTATTATTATTATACCTCAATATAATTACTGATCATACCTTTCATGAAAGAAGTATTTACGGAATATCCATTCTCTGAAACCATTTCATTCATGTTTTCATTTTCACTCTCTACCTCTGATTCAGTGACCTTATGACTGAGATGGAGATAGATCTAAACTTCCATTTAAGACCTTTTTATTGCTTTGCTTCTTTGTTGTTTCATCTCTGTTTCTCTTTACATATAATTTTAACAAGTCTTATCACAATATGCTACTCCTCCCTTTTCCTCTAACACTGATTCGGCTACTCTGGTAGCAGCTTGTCCCATCTGTTCATTCATCTTACCTGCATTTTACTACTGCTTTTCTTTTTACCACTGGTCTTCTGCTTAGCTGTGTTCACACCTGCATTCAGCTGTTCATTACCTACCTTCCGTTTGTCTCTGCATATTATCTGTCCGTCCACTCCCTTACTTCATTTTCTCCTTTTTGATAGCGCTCGTCATCTGTGTCATTTCTTGTATTTTGCAAATCCAGCTCTTTGCAGAATGACAGGCTGGCCTCAGCGGGGGGCAGAGCCTCCCTAGAATGCATCCGCTCTGCTGGTGTTTTTGCCATTCAGGCCAGAGAGCGTGACAGTGGGGGCACAGCCAGATTAACCAGAGAGAGAATGAGAGTGAGGGTCTCTTTAATCAGTCCACTGCTCTCAAAAGTCTGGTGCACTCTGTGCTGTCCAGAAAGATCACCACTGCATTATCCATTCAGGAGGCTGATTTCACACTGCCATACCAATTCACCCACAGCCAGACTACAATCCTCCACTGATCAGCTTCACAACATGTTGGCAAGTCAGCTGCTGCAGGCTTGAACCTTACACCACAACCAACAAAAGCTGGTTGCAGCTGTTCCAAAAACCACCANCCCCCCCCCCAAGCTACTTTCACCAAACAACCCAAAAATCAAACACCAGAAAAAATCACCATAACCACACGAAAAGGTTTGCAATGACACACTCACACTGCAACACACTCTCCGACTCACTCACCTACCATGCCCACTGCGAGAGAGAAGAAAGACTGAGAGTTCCTGTAGGCACTTCTTGCATGGGCAGTGTTCTTGCTTCATTGTGTTGCTGTGATCTTTGCTTCTGATTGGCAGTTGATAGCATTTGCACTATATATTATGTATTATTATATATAGCCTATGTTTTTTAGGAGTTTGTGATGTGTGTTTGTGTGTATGGAAGAGCGTAAATCTGTCAGTAGCCATCCTTCCCTCCCCTGCACTATCACAAACTCTTAGACAAATCAATGGCGTGTGTGTGCAGCATTGGTCTCCAGTCATGTCCTCTTCGCTTATCTCATCAGTGTTGCAGGTTAATTCACTGATTAAGATTGTATGGGTTGCATTAAAAACAACAACCAATTCATGCATTTTAGGACACTAGCATATCTTTTACATGACTGAAAACCATTGATTCACAAAATGAAATTCTGTATTTGTGTGTGTGTATATTATTCACATTTTCATCATAATCAGTGTATATTCAAACTATGTCTGTATGATTGAAATTTTTTGCGCATCCTTTCTATTGCCTGATCTTTCTCTTATGGTGCAGGTGGGAACAGTGACAGTGTTTTTGATGTAGAGAAGATTGTGGGCACCATCATCATTGCCAAACCTCTTGATGCTGAACAGTGCTCCTTCTACAACATGACAGTACAGGCCACAGATGGCACCAACACTGCATATACACAGGTACCACTTTTCCTTTATTTTACAATTTGTTTGTTTACAGTTTGTTGCCTTGTTACTGATTTTGTAACTCATGCTTGTGGTAAAAGTCACAAAAAGCTTCTTTTTTTTTTTCTTGCGCTTGGAAACCAATTTGTTCAACCAAGTTGTTTTAATGTCATAACCTAACCTTGTAATTATTTGGAATTAATAACATTAAAAAAAAAATTATAGAAATGCTGCGTGAATAGCTGTGATTTTATCACTCAAACTTGGGTCTGTGGTGTCAGTGCCAAAATGATTTGTTCCCCTCTAACAATGCCAACTGGCAAATGTGGACTTTGTTGCCTTTTAAAATTGGAAAATATTAATTTTGTTGTACATGGACAGGAATCAGTACATATGACCAGACAGATGAAAAATAACGTTCAGGGAAATAAAAAATAATGCTGCAAAATTTATGTTCTGGAACAGAAAAAAATTGGTCCAATAGAGAAACACAAATCAGTAGGTTAGAAGTTGTGACTATTTCACCAGCTACCATAAAACTGCACTGGATTTTGAAATGAAAAGAAGTGCTAGGTGTTACAGCAAAATGAGTTCTATCTATTTTACAGCTCCTCTGGGTTTGCGAAGGATAGTAAAGGAACATGATGTAAATACTATTAAAAATAACAATGCATGCTTCTATTCATCCCAACTTGTTCCAAGCCTGGTCTTCTCATCTGGAAATATCTTCCATAACAATCCCGATGACTGAATCACAATAGATTCCTGAAACAAACAACTGGCATAGTTTGAAAATAATACACAAACATCCTGCACCATCTGAGCTGGGAAATATGCACTCCATTATCTAAATTTCAAGAGAATGTAGGTGAAGTAAGCATTTAATACATTGTTTGAAAAAAATTAAAGGAAACCTTTTTAATAAGAGTATAGCATCAAATCAGTTAAAATTCTGTGATACTGATCTGGTCAGTTAACCCTCTAACACCAGGCGATCTCCACAGCAGCACCTGTTACCTGCCCTTACGCGCTCTGAGCAGCTGGTCAACATGGATATCACTGTTGAGACGTCAGATCAAACATAATTTGAATTACCGTAATTACACAACAGTTTGCGCTATCGGAAAAATTCAAACAGTTTCTGAAAGCTAAGAAATTGCGCTTCGCACCCAACATAGGAATATCCAGGTAATTGTTGCCAGAAGGATTCCAGGATACAGGCAGTTCAAGCATGACACCCATAAATTAAACATGTTATACAATTTGTTGATTGACCTGTTGAATATCGTTAAAGACCAAGCTTGAACTGCTTCACAAAATAATTAAAATGAAATTCATTGCCTATTCAGCAAGTTACCCTTTGAAGTGACCTTTTGCTTTTTAAGCAAATATGTAAACCACCACATTATAGCGCTATCAAGAAAAAACATCTTAATAATTATAATAATATTTTTTCTTTGATCCAGTTATCATCCAGTCAAGTGATCAAGCCTGTAGTAAAAAGATTTCCCCCCTCTGCCGGAGGGGGAACAGGGTATTGTTTTTGATATGTTTGTTTGTTAGCAAAATTGCAGCAAATTTACTAGTCCCGTTCATAGCGAATTTGCACAAAAGCTGGTCAGTGACCCCTAGATCATCACATTAAATTTTTGCCATAATTGTGTCAAGTTTTTTAAAAATCCAGAAAAATTGAAAGAGGGAAAAAAAAAAAACTATCTTGGGCTCTCTGGACTTGACAGATGCACCAGCACATGCAAATGATATTGTCAATTTAAGATGATGTAGCAGCAGGACTCAGCCTTGGTGAGTCTCCTTTTCAACTTGTGTCGAAAGTCCGGACTTCAAACTATGTACCAGTTTTTCAAATGTGTTGACAGACCAATTACAGGCAGAGTTATGATCAGTAATTTACTCCGTGCTTTTTCCTGTATATTGTCCTCACGTGTGATGTGCGCTTGATGCAGGAAGAAATGAGAAAACCTGGAAATTTGCTAGCATGAAGTGCTTGCCAAAAAAAAAAAAAAAATCATGTCCCCTTTCCCATTGGTGGAAATCATCCAATCAAAAAAAATATATGGCAACATGTGGCATTTGGTAACTGAGGAACAGGTGAAAGCTGTAAAAGTATTGGGAGCTAAAGATAGCAATACTGATAAAGAGTTTTGGAATTTGTGTCATGGTCCTGGGTCTTTATGAACCAGTGTTTTTGGTTTATGCTTTGTTGTGTATTGTATGTATCTTTTCTGGGTTTGGTTATGTTTTGATTTCTTGTCCCTTGTGTTTTCCAGTGTTCAGTGTCTAGTCTGCATCTTTGTTCCCTCATTTGACTTCCTGTTTTATTTTGATAGTCGTCTAGTCCCTGTGTGTTGTGTTCAGTTTTGCTTCTCCTTGTCTCCTCAGTGTAATTTGTTTCACTTGTGTTCTCAGCTGTCTCCACTTCCCTCATTATCCTATTGCGTATTTAAGTCCTGTGTTTTCTCTGCCTGTTGCTGTGTCCTGCTGTCATGTACTGCTGTGTGGCAGGCAGGATGAGGACCCCAGTGCAGGACAGCCAAGGCAAAAGGCTTGATTTGAGTTCAGCTTTATTTGCTGAAGTGAACAAAGGATGGGCTGGACAGGAGCCCGCAGTACCAACATCTAGTGATGGTGAGATGAAGCTTTGAAGCTTTCCATCCAATTGGCGAACCCATGAGTCGAAGCTTCATGGTGGTTCATTTGCTCTATTGCGCCATCAAGTGGACAGTCAATATAAAACAGGCAGTGATTATATTCTAGTGAGGGTGAGATGAAGCTTCATGAAGTATTTAAGCTTTCCAGTCAATCGGTGAAGCCATGGGTCGAAACTGCGCCATCAAGAGGACAGTCAATGTAAATCAGACTGATTATAATCGCAGAAGTGGCTTTGGTGCATGAAGCTTTGAACAGAATAAACCATTTTTGTGATGACAATAAATAAATCCTGAGCTAACTAATATGGTGTCTGTCTTTATGATACAATGTTGGGGTCAAGAGGGAAAGTGGAAATAAATTGAAGAGAGAGTTGTAATGTGATTGTGTTACTTGGTTGGTAAGTGTACTCACTAGGGACATTTTACTTATTCATTTTTATTTAGAAATAACAGCTTTGCCATAGTGCTGATATTATGGCATTTTCTTTTGTTTGAAGCGATTTCACCTGCTTCAGAAAATACACTTTCACAGGGCACAGATGAAGCTGGGGTAATAATTTTATTACTATGCGCACACATTATTAGGAAAGATCAGCTGAAAATGTTACCAAAAAGGGAAAATCTCCTCTTTCTGGCTGGTTCCATCACCCAAAAAGAAGCCGCTCAAATACACTGAAAACCAACACGCAACAGTCGCCAATACCACAATCTGTGAGGGGGATCCACTAGTGATGGGTCGGTCGCGAACGATCCGGCTCGTTGAAGTGAACGACGGGAGCCGGCTCCCGATAGTGAGCCGTTTGTTTTTTCTTTTCGTTCGTTTCCTTTTTTTCCCCCTTTTTTTT
>JASGAU010394990.1:894-16951 GCA_030220045.1 Australoheros facetus
CCATATTGTAAATAAACTGTGCTTGCCAGTCTCAGCATTCTAAACAGTCTAATTTACAGAGACAAAAAGCTGTAGTTTTCCATGAAAAAACGCTGATTAATCAAGGTATAACAGTACAAGATCAGAGGGACAAAACCAGCTTGTTAACAAAACTCTAAAGACCCAAACGGTTTCCTCAAGGGTTAGTGGAAACCAAAGTAGAGCTGAAATAAGTCATTCTTTAAGGGCCAAATGAATGCTAAAATTGCCTTCCGACTGCTTTATGTGGTAAACAGGGAATCGTTTGCTAACACGTTAGCAGTAACCACTTTATGATATCACAGCATTTCAGAGGTGTCTTTTTGTCACATTTTTATTGTCCCTCAGTGGCTAAAAAAAGTCAAGCTTTAAAAACCCTGAAATAAAATAAAATACTGTCAGCAACCACAACTGAGCTGACGACCAAAGGAACAGCCAACACCTTCTTCACTCCCTATATATTCTTCCCACCATTCATCTATAAAGGAAACCATGAAACTTCCCAGTGCTATTTTTACAAGCTTTTCAGTATCTCCTCCTCCCTCCCTCCTGAGGCCCCATTCACACCAGAAGCTCTACAAAGTCTTCATCCTTCACTGGTCTGTTAAACCTAAAACCGTACCACAGATGGGTGAAAGGAAAGATGCATATGGTTGGAAACCGCCAGAGTAGAGGTGTCCAAACATCTGTGAAGAGCCTTGTGTTCTTCACTTATGTGTGCGTTTGTGTGTATCTGAGTAAAGTGCCTATTTGTGTAATGTTTTGTATTGCTCTCTACAAAATTAACTTGTTAATCAAATAATGCAGCCAATGCCAGAGTTTTTGTGGAGCCAGTTTTCCCATGTTTTCTTTTTACTTCAAGCAAATAAAAGGCTCATATCACAATATTAAAATGCAAGATGTGATTAGCAAAAAAATTTCCTCTACTTTTGACATATTTCATTCACAAAAAAACAACAACAACAACAACAACAAACCCTTCTCAGCCTTGCCTCTCTAACTTTGTCTCCAAACAGCAAAACCTCAGCTGTCCCTCTGTTATACTCATTTCCAGTCTATCTTGGTCAATTCTAATTAAAATTTTGGTTATATATTACTACTGTAATTTAACTTCATTTTAGAAAAGTAACCAAGTACAGTATGAAGCGTTGCTAGCCAAGTAGTCCACCAGGAAATGATACATACTAATGAAATTCATGCAAATATATGTGGAATAATAGCACACATAATAAAGTAGTAGTGCATAGTTTGGGATTTTTGAGAATTTTGTGATCACCAGTTGGTTTCAGCTGAATGTTCTTTTAAAATCACAATGCAGTGTTTGCCCTGTTAGCGAGCTCACGGTGGGCTGTTATTACAGTCTTGTTTTTTTTAAATGAAACTTTATTGTATTAACTGATTCACTACACAATAGACAACAAGTGCTTTGATACAAAGAAAACAGAATGAAGTTAGAGATTTATCACTACTGTTCATTGCAGTTAACTAATGAGACCTGTTAGGAGAGCCTCCATCATGACCGTCTACTGCCAAATATTCTGGGTGATTTTCTCTCATTCCCCTCGTGCTTTAGGTATCTTTCTTCTAGTAAACAGGATAAGAACAGTCATTTATATTTATATGAAGTGATCACGAAAAGGCACATTTATCTATAATATATAAAAATGCCTCAAAAGACTTGAGCGTTGAGTCATAACTAAGTGCAAGAGACAACAGATTAGCTTGGTCCAAAGTTTCGAGAGCTACTGGCCAACATTTGGACTGTGGGACTTAACACTGGACATTTCAGCCAAACCCAGCTCTAATTGGCAACAGCTGTTGGCTAAAGACACATTGCACGCATACATACACAAGGACATTTCCACACAAGAAACACATAGACTGCAGTGCCTTATCATATTAGTCACGGCTATGATTAATTCAGAGCTGTGTTTATCTCAGAGTGTGTTTTTGTTATCATTGGCACTGTCCAGCCCTCGATGTTAGAGAGGAAACATCAACACAGGGTTTATGTAGATTCAAACAGATGATGAGAGAGGATAAGGAAAGCAAACGAGAGAGAAAGAATGACTTAATGGACACTGTCCAATATTAAAGGTTACGTTTATCATTGTTCTCACGTCTTGGAAAATGTAAAAACATTTACAGAGTGAAACACAAAAAACTACTGGTAAATCCTTGCACTAAATATATAACATACACGATCAGACATAACATTATGACCACCTGCCCAAAATTGCGTTGTGCCCTCTTTTGCAGCCAAAACAGCCCCGACCCATCGAGGCGTGGACTAGATCCCTGAAGGTGTGCTGTGGTATTTGGCACCGAGATGGTAACAACAGACCCTTTAAGTTGTGTAAGTTGCGATGTGAGGCCTCCATGGATCAGACTTGTTTGTCCAACACAGATGCTCAATTGGATTGAGATCTGGGGAATTTGTGGGAATTTGGAGGCCAACTCAACACCTCAAACTTGTTGTGCTCCTCAAACCATTCCAGACCATTTTTGTTTTGTGGCAGGGTGCATTATCCTGCTGAAAGAGGCCACAGCCATCAGGGAATACTGTTTGTGTGAAAGGCTGTACATGGTCTGCAACAATGCATAGGTCGGTGGTATGTGCCAAAGTAGCATCCGCATGTGGCAGGACCCAGATTTCCCAACAGAACATTCCCAAAGCATCACACTGCCTCCACTGGCTTACCCTTTTCCTATAGTGTATCCTGGTGCCAGGATAGACTATAGGAAAAGGGTATCCTGGTGCCAGGTGTTTTCCAGGTAAGTGACACACACATACCCAACCAAAAAAAAAAGTGATTTATCAGACCAGGTCACCTTCCTCCATTGCTCTGTGGTCCAGTTTTGATGCTCATGTGCCCATTGTTGAAGCTTTCAGAGGTGGACAGGGGTCAGCACGAGACCCTAACTGGTCTGCTCCCATGCAGCAGACCAGCCCCATATACAACAAACTGTGGTGCACTGTGTGTTCTGACACCTTACTGTCAGAACCAGCATTAAATTTTTTTGGGCAATTTGAGCTACAGTAGTTTGTTATGGATCGAACCACATGGGCCAGCCTTCACTTCAAACATGCACCAGTGAGCCTCGGCCATTAATGACCACTCTTCCTTCCTTGGACCATTTTTGATAGCTACTGACCACTACACACTGGGAACATCCCACAAGAGCTGCAGTTTTGGAGATGCTCAAACCCAGTCATCCATCCATCACAGTTAGGTGCTCATCAAACTCACTCAAAACCTTAAGCTTGCCCAGTTTTCTGGCTTCTAGCAACTTTGAGGACAAAATGTTCATTTGCTCCCTAATATATCCCATCCACTAACAGGTACCATGATGAAGCGATAATTAGTGTTATCCACTTCACCAGTCAGCGGTCATAATGTTATGCTTGATCGGTGTGTAATGGTATATGAGCAGTCAGACAATGTTAATTGCTCATTACAGATTTTGCCACATAAAAAATATTATCCTATTATACTGCTAAAGGTGCATGGTGCAAAGGCTCTCTGTAAAAGCATATCTGGATTCAATGGATTCTTCTAAAGATGTTCCAATTCTGTGTCACAATGCTGTTGAAACTTGTTTAAGTGCATGTTTCTTTAATCTTTTCATGGTAGAATTTGAAGGGTGATGCACACAATTGTGTACAAGGTGACTGAAGGGGTTAAGGTAAAAGCCAGTATATTCGTGCATTTCATTGCATTGAAAGCCTACTAGATAAGCAGAGACAGCTGTTTCGCTAGAATAAATGGGCAAGGATAAGCAAATCCAGCCCCCGTGGCTAAAGACAAAAAAGCAAACAGTAGCACCTGTTAATGATGTAAGAAGTGTTGAAGTGTTTGGTTCCTAATAATTCCTGGTAACGATTTTTTTCCTGTGAAATAAAAGTCAACATGTCATGGAGTCATCTGAGAACTGAGTCTTCCAGTATAAAAGATTAATCTGTGACTTACTCGAGACTACAGGGAGAAGAAGGATATTCCTACTGATGAGCTGCTCTGTGAGAGAATGAATGACTCATTTTAATGTTGCTTCTTGTGTTGCTCCATAAACACACAACCTCCTGGTATGACTATTGCAAAGTAACAGTTGGACTAAAACATGGTTCCCAAAATTTTGCAAAAGCTCCCTGGTTTATTCCCAGTTCATTTGCCAGGAATGGTAAATGAACTGGTACTTATATAGTGCTCTTGTACTCCTTCTGAGCGTTTTTCACTACAAGCCTCATTCACCCAATCACACACACATTCACACAAGTGCTTTTTTCCATACCTAAATGATTTCTAACTCTGATTGATGCAAAGACAAGCAGATTGAAGTAGCGGGGGAATCGATTGGTAGACGACCCGCTCTAGCTCCTGAGTCACAGACGATTGCAAAGGAAAGGGATCTGGCAAAAAAATCTGCTAAACTGAGTCTGTGGAGCTACCTGCTGTAGTGACCCCTGAGGGAGCAGCTGAAAGTAGCTTCTACAATCAGCTCTGATCATGATTCATGGTCTGTGATGTATGCATTTGTTTTTCCAGAGTACCTTTCTTGCTCATATTTGCACGCATAAATATCGGTGAACTCATAGGATCATGCCGGGTTAAATTGGTATTAAACTCCAAATTTGATTAATATTTTGACCCACATCACAAATGTACCTTTAGGCCCGACAGGTCCAATGTCTCCTTTTTCTCCCGGCATGCCATCGACCCCAAGAGACCCTTTGATTCCCCGAGGACCCTGGTTGCCTTTTTCTCCGGTAAATCCTAAAACACAAACACATAATAATGAGAAAACCCGCCTGTATTTTGCAACTGCCATCCTAAAAAGAGACCCCAAACATATGGAATATTTTGTACACTTTCTTGTGTTACTGGCAGCCACAATGGAGCTACTGAGTCAACAGAGAGACAAACTTGATGACACACTGATTCTTCAGCCTGCAAATTTATACTGCACTCCATGTGGAAAAGTAAAAGACGAGAAAGAATGGATGAGAATGAAAAATGCTGTAAACTCTAGAGGAGAGTGAAGAGTTTATCGCCTTAGTGTCAACACTAACTGAACCAGAGTGGCACATACTTGATCTAATCATGGGTTTCATTAGTTGTAATGTGGTTCTGTGCTGTAAACAATTACTGAACTCCTGTTAGGATTGTCATCAGGTCTCCCCGTCCTATTTTTGCCCTCCCAACACAACAAACACACACTGTATTATTCTTAAAATCTATTAAGATTTTGGAAGTGCTGTTAATATTGGTCTTGCTCATGTTCCACCATCTGGAACACAGGAAAACCATCTTTTGTTTTGCTCCTTAAAAAATCTCCTCCATACCCTGTGGCACACAATTAGAACATTTGTTCAGAGTAAGCACAGTCAAATGTCTCAAAATTAGTGTGGTAATAAGTTATTGATTGCGCAGCTGAAGTAAGAGAAATCTTTTTAAAATGTTGCTGTGCTCTGATATGCTCTGATTACACTGTTGTGACTCCTCAGAAATGTGAATACAATGATTAGGCCGGATGCATTAGAGCCAGAAACACAAAATAAACCGATGATGGATGAGGCCGTATAACTCAGTTCAACTCAAAATCCCCACTGGGAAAAAGCTATCTATCATAATTGGGATCCAAGGCAGAAATGTTCTTTGTGTTCTGTAGGCGAGTCCAACTGGATCGTTCCACAAGTCAAAGAGGATGGAGATTGGATGTGATGACAGATTCCTTTGGCTTCAGTGCAAGTGGAGCAAGAGAGCGCAATGTAGAGCATGTAGAGCAATATAAACACACTGTGTATATCTGGGTTATTAGAATTGATTATTCTTTTTAGCACTGAAAGCAACAGTCAGCGTAAAATAATCAGATAACATAAACTAACATTTCTAAGGTCATGCATCAAGCATCTACATAATTATTATGCAATTATTATGTTTTACAGGCTGCACTATAGTTTATTTTCTATATGTCATCATCAGTCTTCAGTGAGTACTTCACTGAGTGCAAGGATTTTTGATACAAAGCATTTTCTTTTTCATTGGAAAAGTCCCAAAAGGGTCACATTAGGGACTCCGCTGTCTAATGACGATTGGTTTCTCTTTGTAGCCTCAGTGTCTGCCTCTGTTTTACGCGTTTTGTTTCTGCAGCCACATGAAAGTATGATAATTGAGCTATGGACAAACAATTAGAAAGCACCTTATCTGAATGAAGTGGAAGGATAGCCTCAGAATTGGGTTGATAATACAACCCGGTTATGTGGCTGACTTTCTTCTTGGTACTAGCTAAACACAGCATAACTGTAAAATCTGAATGTGTTCTTTTTGTATATAGGAAACTTAAACTCACCAAACTTCAGTTTACAGATGCTCATCACTCACAACGGGTTAAGAAGATCATTTTGATTTATGTGAGACACAACAGCATAAGACTAAAAACGATTTCCCTTCTTTGTGCACACGGAGGACTTTTTAAACATTTTAACACATTGAGCACAATGGCTAATGCATGTTAGACACTTTTAATTAAGAAATATGGCTTTTTAATGACAGACATCTGAAGGACACATATTTGATCCTTCCCGGTTTGTCCATTACACTGAAAAAGCAAAGCTGAACTGAACCAAGATTCAGGTTATGGGACGCTTCAATTTACAAGATACAAAGTTCATGTAAAATGTTAATGTGTGTAATGGGATGCATTAAGACTTGCATTCAGTTCACATCACATGCATAAGAAATATTTATTTTCATAGCATGCAGGGAGTAAATTGTTTAGGTGCGTTTAGTAACCATAGCTGATTAAAGTACCCTGATGTGCTACATAGCAATTTTTAAATCTATAGCCACAGGTTTGTAGCTGTAATGTATTTGTCAAGATTTCCTTAAGCTTTTCAGGATTTAGGGTCTGTCTGCTACAGGTATTGCAGTGATTCATGGATTTGAAAATATTCAAAAAAAATTTTTAGCCAGTTAACTTACTTTTTTTGTTTTGTTTCTGATCTCTATCCATACAGTCTTTGTGAATGGCCAATTTTTTGTTCTTAAGAGTAATTGCACGAAATATCATGTTTAGGATGTAATGCAAATACATAAACCAGTTTCAAAAACATTGGGATGCTGTGTAAAATGTAAACAAAAACAGAATGCAATCATCTGCAAATCTCATAAACCTATGTTATATATTCAACAGAGAAAACATATCATATGGTTAAACTGAAAAAATGGAGTGGCAGAGTTTCTCAGAAGTAAAGATGCAAAAAAATGTTGCAAAAAATGAATCCAGCTATATATTGTAGAACAATTCTAGAATAATGTTCCTCAATGTAAAATTGCAAAGACCTTGAATTTCTCATCAACTGTACATAATATCAACAAAAAATTCTGAGAATCTGGAGAGATCTCTGTGAGCAAAGGCAAGGCAGAAAATCAATATTGGATGCCTGTGATCTTTGGGCCCTCAGGCGACACTGGATTAAAACATGGCATGACTCTGTTATGGAAATCTTTGCATGGGCTCAGGAACACTTCCAGAAATCAGTCTGTGAACACAGTTCACTGTGTTATCCACAAATGCTGGTTAAAGCTTTATCATGGAAAGGCATATGTGAGCATGATCCAGAAACACTGCCATCTTCTCTGGGCCAGAGTCCATGGACTGAGGCAAAGTGGAAAACTATTTTGTGGTAAGAAGAACTGAAATGTTTCTTGGAAAACACCACATTTACTGGACTAAAGAGCAGAAGCGAGGGCTTGCTATCAGTGCCTAGTTTAAAAGCCTGCCTCTCTAATGGTATGGGGGTGCATTAGTGCCTATGAAAGCAGCAACTTGCATATCTGGAAAGGCACCATCAGTGTTGAAAGATATACACAGGTTTTAAAACAAAATATACTCCCATCTAGATGACTTTTTTTTTCAGGGAAAGCCTTGCATATTTCACCTGCACAGATGCTGCACAGTGGTGAACATGGCCCTGTCCCAACTTTGTTGAGCTGGGTTGCTGCCATCAAATTCAAATGTAATTTTTTTTTTACTTAAAATGGTACACGTCTCAGCTTAAACATTTGGTATGTTTTCCACGTTCTATTGCAAATAAAATACAGATTTATGAGATTTGCAGACCATTGCATTCTGTTTTTATTGACATTTTATATAGAATCCCAACTTTTTTGGAATTGGGGTTGTATATGAAATATCCTATCTGTTCTCTGGAGCTTGAAAAAAGGTGATTGAACTTCTTCAATAATTAACATGAAACAATGGAGTGAAGTCCCAAATTGGTTTCATCTGAAACCAATTGGCGCATGTGATTATGCGTGATTATGCACCAAGGTGGACTATGACCACTGGGGTTTAAATACCTGGGTCTCTCGATCATTTGGTTTGAGAACTGAAGAAGCCAGTTGCCTTTTTTTCCAGCTCCAGAGACTACTATGACCTGAATGACTGAGACCCTACACAGACATATCCTACCCGTTGAAATACAAAAACTGTATGAGTCATTCATTTTTTGGTTTGTGTTCATTTATTACTGTCATTTCAAGTCATGGTAAAACAGGATGATTGACATTCATCTTGTCTAATTGATAGTCAGTGGCTGCAAAGCATGAAGGCATGAATCAAAGTGTCAACGAAGTCACGCAGCAGGAGGCAGGAAATGTATTCATTAGATTGTTCAGCCTCAGGGATGCAAACAATCTGCTTTGGTTAGAAACACTGACTGTAAAGAAAACTGTTCTCTAATTTAATTGGTGAAGCATTGTAGTGCCAATGTGGCCACTCTGTTTGGGTCTGTTCAGGTTGGATTTTCATAGTGTGTTTTGTAGAGTGAGTCAGCTGCTTAGAAATTGTGTCTGAAAATTGTTATATATTTTCTCAATGTACCCATTTTCACATCAGGTCAAAAACTATACTGTTAAGCTCTCATCCTGGACTCTGACTTTATGTCTTTGGATTTCAGTTAAATTTGAATGGGGCAGCATGATTGCCTCACGGCAACAAGGTCCTGGGTTTAAATCCACCATCTGGCCAGGACCTGTGCATGTTGTCCCTGTGTTTGGGTGGGTTTTCTCCAGGTACTCCAGTTTCCTCCTACAGTCCAAAGACATGCAGGTAGTGGGGTTAAGTTGATTGATGATTCTGAATTGCCCATAGGTGTGAATGTGAGTCTGAATGGTGTTCTATCTCTCTGTGTTAGCCCCGTAACAGACTGGTGACCTGTCCAGGGTGTCTTGCCCTATGACAGCTGAGATAGAAAAGAGCCCCACCCCCATGACCCTGAAAAGGATAAGTGGAAGAAAATGGATGGATGTTTATTTTTTTCCATTATATGCTATACACCATATTATGATTGCTTGTATTTACACTAATTTGGTGTGGTGCGGTTTGGCCTACATGCTATTTTTGAGGAGCTTGTTGTTCTTAGAAATATTATTAATAATTTAAGGGAAATAACTTTAATAAAGTCCAACAAAAACTGGTGAACCCAACAGAGTTATTGCTCAATGTCTGTTTTGATTAGAAACCCTCTATCCCAAGAAACCCCCGTTCACTAAAATCAACAGTTTAGTGAACATTGGGGGCTGTTTTGTTCTGACTGCAGTTTGGTCTTAGGGAGGGTTTGGTTCCATTTACTTTCACAATATGTTTTCACAATAATTAGGCCTTATTTGTTTTTTACCCTGAAGTTAAAAATCCTTTTTATTCACTTTTTCCTGGAACCATGGGCAGGGATGGGAGGGGGGTTCCCCTTTCAGCAGGAAGATAATGCTTCTTGGAAATGTTCATGTTCAGCCAGGGAATGAGGGATGGATGATGACAGGAGACAACCTGAGGGGTGATGATTCAAGAGGTACCAAGCTGAAAGGTGGACCCAGAACATCTGGATTCATGCTGTTGTTGTTTGTATCATACCATATCTCACAAAAATAGCAATGTCATGCTTCTGAGGTGCTGACAGTGAGTAAGTGACGGTTTATGTCCTGGTTTTTAGGGAATTACCTGCAAGACGAAGACAGATGACATGTCCCACTGGCCTTTTGTAAAAATAAATCTCCGCCCAAAGTCTGGGCTTTCTTTTCTTAAGCAGCTTTATATGACTTTTAATTCTCTCCACTCATGGGTGTTTTTAATGCAGCTGAATGTAACATAAGTGGAGGGAGTTTAAAACCAGAACATGCCTAATTTTCACCTTTGGTGCCACTCAAACATAAATCCTGGTATTTAAAAAAAAAGAGGCTTGTATCACCTAAATTTGGGGGTATTCACAGGACATTTATAGGTCAGCTATATTTTATAACTCATTTGTTTGTAGAACCTGTCAAAACTCATGCCAAAATCCTTTTTTCTTTCTTTTTTGTGTTCTGATATTTTGTGTTAGTAAATGTCTTCCAAAGCTGGAAAACTACATCACTTCCCACAAGATGAGGATGAAGGTTTGGAGTGTTGTAGCATTTAAATCCAGTAATTTAATTTCTAGTCTATTCAGTAAGTCGGTTTACACTTAACTATTCCTACACTCTGTTCTTAAAGAAAAAAAAATGGATAAAAATAGACTTTAAAATATCTGAATGAAGGATAAAGAATGTTTTTTAACCATTTCCATTGACAGACTTGTTCAAATATCTATTCCCGAATGATCACATTTACAATTATAAGCTTCACTATTTTAAACACTTACACAGTTTAAAATGACTACGTAAGAGTGAGTTTATGAATTGCAGTGACATTAGAAACTGCTTATGCAGAGAAAATCTGGTCAAGAGAAAAGGAAAAAAATATAGGACCATAATACAAAATCATGAACCTGGTAGGGGCCAGACAAAGAGCGATTCCAACGACCCCTATGGAACACACAAGGGAACAGTTCACCCTGCCCGGGATAGGGTTACCAGGGTCCCACTCTGGAGCCAGGCCTGGGGAGGGAGCTCAAGGAGAGCATCTGGTGGCTGGGCATTAGCCCGCGCAGCCCAAAGAGGAGACATGGAACCGCCCTCCTGTAGGCCCACCACTTGCAGGAGGTGTTGTAGGGGGTCGGGTGCAATGTGTGTCAGCCGGTGGCCAAGGGCGGAGGCCCTGGCAGACCAATCCCTGACTATTGAAACTGGCCATAGGGATATGGAATGTTACCTCTCTGGTGGGGAAGGAGCCTGAGCTAGTGTGTGAGGTTGAGAGATACTGGCTAGATATAGTCGGGCTCACCCAAATACATGTCCTAGCCTCTGGAACCAGTCTCCTGGAGAGGGACTGGAATCTGTTCCACCTCAGTGAGAGGTGGCAAGTTAGGGTGGGTATTCCTGTATCCCCACAGCTTATGGCCTGTATGTTTTTACTAGTGGACAAGAGGGTTTCTTCTCTGCGCTTTCAGGCCAGGGAACAGGTCCTGACTGCTGTTAGTACTTATGCGCCAAATGACAGCTCAAAGTACCCACTCTTTTTGGAGTCACTGAGTGGAGTGCTCGAGGGTGCTCCCTCCAGTGACTCTATCATCATACTGGGAGACTTCAACGCTCATGTGGGCAATGACCGTGAGATCTGGAGGGGCATGATTGGGAGGAACGGCCTGCCTGAGCTGAACCCGAGTGTTGTTTTGTTATTGGACTTCTGTGCAAACCACAGTTTGTGCATATGTAACAAACACCATGTTCCAACATAAGGATGGCAATAAGTGCATGTGGCACTAGGACACCCTAGGTTGCAGGTCAGTGATCGATTTTGTAATCGTATCATCAGATCTGCGGCCTTATGTTCTGGACACTCGCATGAAGAGAGGAGCTGAGCTGTCAACTGATCACCACATGGTGGTGAGTTGGATCAGATGGTGTGGGTGGACGCTGAATAGATCTGGCGCACCTAAATATATAGTGAGGGTCCGCTGTTGTTGCTGGCCATTCAGTCCCTGTACAACTGCAGCAAGAGCTTGGTCCATATTGCCGTCAATAAGTCGGACTCGTTTCCTGTGAGTGTTGGACTTCGCCAGGGCTGCCCTTTGTCACAGATTCTGTTCCTAATTTTTATGGACAAAATTTCTAGGCATAGCCAAGTGGCGGAAGGCTTCCGAGTTGGTGGCCTCAGAATCACATCTCTGCTTTTTGCGGATGATGCGGTCTTGTTGGCTTCATCAGGTGGTGGCCTCCAGCTCGCAGTGGAATGGTTCACTGCCGAGCATGAAGCGGCTAGCATGAGAATCAGCACATCTAATTCTGAGGCCATGGTCCTCAGCCGAAAAGGGTGGAGTGCCCACTCTGGCTCAGGGATAGTTACTGCCCCAGGTGGAGGAGTTCTTGGGATCTCGGGATCTTGTTTACAAGTGACAGGAGAAGGAAGCGGCAGATTGACAGATGGATTAGAGTTGCAGCTGCAGTGATGTGGATGCTGCATGTGTCCATCGTGGTGAAGAGGGAGCTGAGTGTGAAAGCGAAGCTGTCGATTTACCGATCAGTCTACGTCCCTACCCTTACCTATGGTCACGAGCTTTGGGTACTGATCAAAAGAATAGATCATGGATGCAAGCGGCAGAAATGAGCTTTCTACAAAGGGTGGCTGGACTCTCCCTTAGAGATAGAGTGAGGAGTGCAGCCATTCGGGAGGGGTTCAGAATAGAGCTGCTGCTCCTCCGCATCGAAAGGGACCAGTTGTGGTGGTTTGGGCATCTGACTAGGATGCCTCCTGGGCGCCTCTTTGGTGAGGTGTTCCAGGCATGTCCTATTGGAAGAAGGCCCCGGGGTAGACCCAGGACACGCTGGAGATACTATATCTCTCGGATGGCCTGGGAATGCCTCAGTGTCCTGCCGGATGGGCTGGAGGAGGCGGCTTAGGTTGCTGCCCCCGCCCCAAACAAGCAGATGAAAATGAATGAATGGATGAACTTGCCCTTTACTTTTACTGGAGCAGAAAACTGATTATTTTACTATTGCAGCACTTCTCAGTAAGTGACAGGCAGTAGTCCGATTGTACCCACCTCTCAAGCCAGTCAGACCAGGAACCCCAGGGGGCCCTACTTCTCCACTGTCCCCCTTCTCTCCTTTTGGTCCTGGAGGTCCTGTACAAAAAATGACAAAATTAGGGGTTTTATACAAATAATGTGAATTCTACCATCCAATTTGCCATCAATGGAAACCACTTTTTAAAAAGCTGATTCTGACTTACACTTGTCTTGTTTTTCTTTTCTCTTTCTTTTTTTTTTGTGATATAATTACCAACAAAGTCAAAGAAAATTTAATTTTAAAATAAAATATTTTGTGATGCTGTTGAGACAGAAACATAAATTACAGAAAAGCAAAGTTGGATTTGATTAAATTTCCCTTGAAAGTAACAGTGTTTTTTTTATGTTGCGTCTATAAGTGCTATTTCTATTGCTTTACTTTAGGGTATATCAGAACTTTAAACATATAAATGAAATTTAGTCACCTGATCAAAGGAGTAGGCTGTTATCTTGAGTTCTGAAAAAGGCTACAAATAACTGTTTACTGATGACCTACTAAGGAAAGGTATCATAAATGATAGCTTATTGATTTATACAAGCTGCATCAGGGTTAAGTGTACATTTAAAGTATACTTAATGGTGCCTTCATTATTATTACAACATATAGGACTACAGTACCAGTACTGTATGTAGATTAACCCCAGAAAAGGGAATGCATGGGACCAGTCCTATAATTCATGCAGATAATTTCATTAATGTCATGAAACTCTAGAAATCTTTACATTTATTACAGAATCTATCATGTACACAGAGTGACATATCAGGCAAATGAAGGCCAAAGTGGGTCTTACAACTGGGCTAAGGCTTCAGTCCAAACATTTGTTATACTTGGAGGACTCCAGAGACTGAGTGAGAAAAGCCAAATAAAAAGAGCAAGAGAGAGAGGAGAGCTCTCACTACAATGAGAACCACATGTTAAACATGAACATAGAAATTGAGGGCCTGTTAGTGTCCAGTACATGTTCCGTGGTCGTGATCCTTCACAGCTCTAATTTGGAGGTTTCTGATACAAAGATACAAATATTCCAGGTGCTTCTGAACTGAACACATTTAACTGGTAACAGCAAGTTTTTTTTGTTTTTTTTTGTCAAATTGGCAATCAGAGTACACTTCTGTAAAAAATACACCATAATACTTCCATAGGAATTATGAGGGTAAGAAGCAGCCAGGTGCGCTAATCAAATGAACTTGATGAATTGATAATCAGTAACTGGGAGCATCTCTTTAAAAGAAGAATTTCTGACAGTTTGCTGGTCTGGAACGTTCAAGTGTGTGTTAACAAAATGCCACAATCTTCTCAGGAGAGAATGTCCCAGCAAACTGACCCCAAAGTCAAACCATGCAATGTTCAGAGAAACTGTAGAAAAAAAAAACCCCACAAGCTATATCTCAGACAGGCCTCAGTTAACATGTTAAAAGAAAATGACTGAAGAACTATGGTTTGTATGGAAGGGTTGCCAGGAAAAAGCCAAAGTGGAGCAGTTATCCATAATGCATTGCACTATGTTTGCCAAAAAACAAACCTAGCTTATCACCACAAACACCTCGGTGGTGGCTGGGTGATGGTTTGGGTTTGTTTTGCAGCTGCAGGACCTGAACACCCTGTAGTCCGTGAACTCCTCTGTATACCAAAGAATTTTAGAGTCAAATGTGAGGGTGTGTGTCTGACAGCTAAAGTTTGGCCCAAAGTGAGTCATGCAACAGGATGATGATCCTAAGCACAGCAGCATGTCTACACCAAAATGGCTGAAAAAGGAAAAAAAGTATTAAGGTTTTGCAGTGACCCAGTCAAAGTCCAGATCTCAACCTGACTGAAATGCTGTGGTGGGACTTTGAGAGAGCTGTGCATAAACAAATGCTGCAATGTCAATGAACTTAAGCAGAATAGTGAGGGACTATAAAGTCAAGCAAAAAATGATAACTCTCTTTTTCACATGACGAACATACATCAAAACCCAAATTACATTTTGCCATTTTAGGCTTAGAGAAGGTTAGGTTTAGGCTTACAACCCATGATGCCTCAGACCTCATAGGGTTAAAGTTATTTATTTGTGGTCAGAAAGCAATAAATCAATACATTTGTAGAGAAGTACATCCCAGCTGGACTTGCTGCTCATGTCTGAACACCCATCACATCTACTCATAGTTACAGAAATGCACTGACATCAGGTTTTGGTATTTAAGCCTACTCTTTGGAGAAGATAGTTCACCCTGGTGGTCCTTAAAAGTTTGTTTAAGCAGAACTTCACATTATTAATCTCTTGGCTCTCAGAGACACTAGTCAGCTGACAGGGTTTCAACAATAACAAGCCCAGTGGCCCTCCTGGATCAGCCTGAAAACATCTGACAGCTCAGTCCAAGAAAATAACTGCAGTGAAGAGTTCAGGCGCCTCCATTCAGCTTCCAGCCTCGTAACAAATCTGAAGTGTGGCGCAACAGTTTGTCTTGTTTTGTCTTCACTCGTGTGCAGTCTAGCAAAAATCATCTAATTTGTCGCAATAACAAATGACACAAGGCCTCACTTGTGTTGGTGTTATTTGAGAATACAAGATGTTGTAGCAAAGAACAGACAGATCAGTGGGCAGAAAGTGGTTGTATGGCTGTAAGTGGATGGGCTTTTTTTTTTATTTAAAGAAGTGACTCATCCTGATGGAAACTTTAGAGCCAAAGCTTTTCGGCAGAGTGTCTCAGCTATTGTACAGTGATACTACATTGATATAATTGGTGCAAGTAAAAAGCTCATGTAATAAAAAATGTATCTGAATTTAGGTCAGTACAAGTACAAATAATGAGCCTTCGCTATATTACGTCCACATCTTTACTTTATGCTGAAAATTAACTGAAAATTAAAAAGCAAGGAATGTGATCTGGGAATTTCATTCATTTTTTTGAATCATATTTATCTAATAGACTCCAATTTGTTCATGTAAATGGGGAGTCTTCTTCACACACTGAGATTAATTATGGAATTCCACAGGGTTCTGTGCTAGGACCAATTCTATTTACATTATACATGCTTCCCTTAGGCAGTATTATTAGAAAGCATTGCATCAATTT
>JASGAU010394999.1:0-12002 GCA_030220045.1 Australoheros facetus
CAAGCAGTGCAGGCTGAGGGCCATGAAGATCCTAAAACAGCCCAGCCACCCCGGACACTCTCTCTTCTCCCTGCTCCCATCAGGCCGGCGTTCCCGCTGCAGAAGAAGAGTTTTTACCCACAAGCCATCCGTCTGTTCAACTCTGAGTCCTAAATGGACTATTATTGCACAATGTAAATATTATAATCTATAATTCCATGTAAAGTGTGTATAGTGTATAGTGTGAATGACTTATTTTTATTTTTATTCTTCTTATTTATGTGTGTGTATATATGGTTGCAGGTACAAAATACATTTCACTGTGCATTGTACTGTGTATAACTGCACATGTGACAAATAAACGCTATCTTATCTTATCTTACTTAAAATGTTAAACTGGTGGTGCTATAGAGTAAAATCAGAGGATCCCTTAAATCACTGGGATTTGTCCTCTGAGGAATCATGAAATTTCACGGGAATCCATCACACAGTAGCTGAGATGTTTCAGTCTGGACCCAGGCGGTGCTATCCATGGAGCCGTTCCACCAGCACGGCTAAAAGGCATCCCATTTTAACACACACACACACACACACACACACACACACACACACACACACACACACACACACACACACACACACTATGCTGTCTCAGACTGTAGCCGTCAAACTGACTGATGAGTGACGTCTGAGCCAGAAGTTGTGTCACTTTGCAAACAGCTCGAGCGTCACGGCAGAGCTGGATGAGATGATTCAGCCAACCTGACACATTAGAAATCCACACCGGGGTCCAGACTCTGGCTCCATACAGTAGTATTCCAACTAATCCGCTTTGGCAGAAGGTAGAGGAGAGCAGGGTTCAAATCCCATGCAGCCAATAAATATTACACTTTTCTCCCACTCAGTCCACTTCATTTTATATAAATGACACTGCACAGTATACAGTCTGTGTGTATTTGTATCTCTAATGTTGTGGGGATGTAAAAATATAATCAGGGGTGGTTTCACATGAAATCAACCAAATCTGAGAAAACTTCCCATCTGACCACTTCAGAATCAGCTGATTATTAACAAAGCGTACAATAAAACAAACATCTTCCAACTTATAGGTCCTTAAAGATCATATAGCCATATACATAATTCACATTTTTTTACCAGCATTTTGAGCCCTCGTTAGTGCAGGAAATTATTTATTAGTGCTAGAAACACATTTAAGCTCTGTTAAAAACTGTAACCAGATTGATTTTTACAGCCGCAAGTGTCATAATCTGAAGACAAAATCTTTTGTTCTGTTCAGAAAAATTTTTCTGTAACTGAGCATCAGTATCATGGGATATGTCATAGTTTCAATAAACTGTACCAATTTAATGCCTATGATGGACAGGAACAGAAACAAGCACTGGATGTTTGGTCTGTTTTCAAAAAGTGCATTCACCTATCCCAAATATCGCTATATATATATATATATATATATATATATAAACTACAGAAGCAAGGAGACAACAGTTAATGGCATGCAGTTTTGGCACGAGTGGAGAGGAAATGCTCAGTGCATCATGGGAAGTCTCCCAGCAGCCTGAGCCTGTAGCAGCATGACTAAGAGATGGTTCAATGCCAAAAGAAACAATAATAATAAAGTTAAAACCAAATGCTTGAGAGGGCAGACTCTGAGTCTGGTCCATATTTTTGTGCTGACCATAAGCATAGCCACCCTGACCTCACCCATCGGCTTGTGAAGCCTCAAGCTGAGCATTTTCAGCATCACTCTCTTGGTGTTTTAGAACTAGATGTGGCACATGCTGAGCAGATCTGACTGATGCACTGAAGGATGAATGCTGATAGGCTAACAGTGTGTCAGTCGCATGGTAAAGCATACCCTGTTATCCTGAACATCATGCTGTATTCATATAAAAATATGAAACTACCAAATGAGGCTGTCTGCGACCTGAGCTGCCCCCCGCTGACCAGTAGAAAGAATGCAGGTTTAAGATCCTGCACCGGGTTCACTGATGAAGCAACATCAGCCTTTCAGAACGGTTGGTGGGACCTTTCATGGCCCGTTGAGAGCTCAGATTTGGATTCAGGGTTCAGGTTAGAATCAGGTTTAGGTTTGGGTAAAAGTGTGTGATTGAGGTTCCTCACAGAGATGGAAATACGTGGAAATGTGTGTGTGGGTTCTCAGTGTGCAGAAGTTGAGGAAACAGTAGGTGGCAGGTATAATATGCAGCGAGCACAGAGGTTAGCCAGCCGTCGAGAGAAGGAGAGTGTGAGTGAGAGAAAAGAGAAACCTCATCCAGGTTATTGTGGAGAGCTTGTCAGGATTTATTAGGCTGGGTAAGCACTCTGAGCCCCCGGCCTGTCGTTAAACACACACAAAAACATCATCTCCCACCCCCCTTCTCACTCTGTATGTACACACATGCACACACTGTGCTGAAAGTGAGTGGAGTCATAAAGAGGGTGCAGATAACTTAAGCCGAGTGCAGGGACTCGATGACATCATGACAGCTACAGGGCAGCGCTGCCTTTTCCATGTTTTCCTTTGCCGGAGTGAAAGTTTACCCTCGCCACAATGAAGGAGGAGTGAAAGGGAGAATGAGGCGAGATTGGATGAGGAGGAGGAGGATGAAGAGAAAGACAGAAAGTGAAGGCAATAAAGTGAAAAAGAAAAAGAGGGCAAAGCCATTAAATGCATCAATCTAGCACAACTTTATCTCCCATCAGACCTCACTTACTGAGATGTCTTCACAAGGAGGAACAGTTTGAATCAGAGTTCCTGCACCTTTTTAAGAACAAACCTTAAAACTGAACAATGGTGTTAATGAGTATTATACTCTGCTTTTTGTAGACAGATTTTCCAGCAGAGGGAATGATGTAAGAGAGATGTATATGTCATTTACACGATGCAGAAGTCTTCCTATATGATCCTGTTATCGATTAGAACAAAATAAAACACAGAAAACGTTCTCATTTGTAAGAAGAAGAAGGAAATCATTAAAACACAACTGCCACAAGGAATACTCAACTATTCCCATTTCTGAACCAAGCACTGACATCATGACCTACATCCTTTTTATTAAGGGCTCGGACCTACGAGATGCTGAAATGAAGCTGTTAGTAGAACAATTGAAGATCACCACAGCTGTTCTATTAGGCCACTGAGGCTACGTGCACACATACAAGGGTATTTTCTTAAATTAGGATTTTTTTCATATTTGTTTTGAAAAATATCTCCATCCACATGGAAATGCAAAAAAATTATGTCAAGTGCTGTCAAGGTTGTGCCAAAGCAACTCTAATCATATCGAAATGTTGGCCAATCAAAAGCAAACAATAACACAGTCTGACATCATAAACGACAAAGTCTCCGATTTCTTTCGCCACATGTAAATGCAGAAATGCAGTTTCTGAAGATTGTCACCTGAGAGGAGTTTTTCAAAACCCCTCATTTAAATCACCAGAGGGTTTTTCAAAACCCCTCTGGTGATTTAAATGCTGTTTTGTGTGGACAAAAGGTCAAAATTCATAGAAAAGGCTACGTTTACCAAAATAGCCCGAGTGGATTGGCCCGTGCAACTGCTGAAAGTAGTTCTTTCCAAAAGAAACATAATCCACGTCCAAAGCTTTCTGATGAACACGGTGCAGCTAATCTGCACATAAAAAGGACCAGACGACAGCGTGCTGATGTTAGGAGACTCACAGCTCTTCTTGTTCTTGGAGCCACACAAAACTGTTCTGCTTAAACTATCATCATCACTGTGTGAGAAAATATTAGGTGGTTATGAAACAGCAGGGCCCCGGGCACAGACCTGAAAAAGCCCTGAAAGTCCCGACCCCCAGACTGAAGGAGACACAGAATGACTACAAGCAGACATGCTTTGTGTCTCTTTGCACTCATATAGCTTCTGTTTGTGGTCGGTGGTAGAGCCTCGCTAAGCTTTCATTCACAAACTATGAAAACAATCAAGTTTTGTAAAAAAAAAAAAAAAATTACTTTCTAGAAGATGGTGGAATAAGAGCCTTGTAAAAAATGACTCAAATGAAGCACAACATTACTGCATCTATTTTGGTCACAATTGCACCAAATGACCTCTTCACTGAGTGCACCACTCTAACCGGGAACGTCGGCGCAGTGCCACCAAAGAAATGAAGGCAAAAGGGTTAATTCAAGAAGAAATCGAGGCTGAAGGAGGGAGGCGTGAGACAGACACACAGAGCTCATATCGTTTTATTGAAGCTGGATACAAACGCCCACAGTTTGTAATGAGCCAGTGTGACCCTCTCAAGCTGTCAACACTTGGCTTATATGAACCCGCTCTCCGCTCAGCTTCCCAAAGGCTCCTTACATTAATGCAGAGCTGCTGCTGTACGGCAGCTCAGCGGGGTCAGAGGATACTGGGGCATTTAGGAAATTGTGCAGTAGGCCAGGGCAGGATATAAAGGCCATTCTCACAGCAGAGTGTTGACATAACAGTCACACTGATGAGGCGTCACTCGGACTGCATTTTTTAAATGTAATGACTGATTTTTACTTTTTTTATTTATTTATTTTTACCATATTTGGTTTTTGGATTTTATTTTACAGCTGAGAGTCAGGAGAATGGCAGGGATACATTCACCCTCTCAGCTGTTGTTTTGTGCCTCTTTGTTGTCTTGTTGCACTAACGTTCCAACAGAGAATGTGCACAGTCACTTTAAATTTAAATGTCAATCCCTGAAGGGCAACCTTTGGAGCTGAAAAATTAAGCCAATGTGGAAGTGCCAAAAACTGCAAGTCCTCTAATGTCCAGTCAGGGCTCCAGAATTGTGTCCATCCTCACAGACTCCCATTTACAACTTTACAGCAGGAACATGGGACTCTACAGAGGTTTCAGGACGTCAGCGCTGCTGTGGCAGTTTGAACTCTGCAGATGAAACTCCTGTGAAATCAGAAGCTTTTCCTGATGACGCACCAAAGACATAATCACACATGCATAATCTAGACAGGGAGAGCTCATTGTGTTTTTGATGTACAGACAACAGAAAGACAAACATGAACTAGTGAGCAGAGGCTGAAATCTGTGTTTGCCGTCTGAAAACAGAACGAGAAAAAAATATCAGAAACACAAATCATGGCATGAATATTATATACAGTACCAGTCAAAAGTTTGGACACACTTTCTCATTCAGTGTTTATCTTTTTTCCGACATTATAAATCAATACTTAATTCATCCAGACTATGAAGGAATCATGTAGTAAATTTAGAAGTGTTAACCAAACAAAAACGTGTTTTAGATTCTTCAGAGTAGGCACCTTTTGCTTTGATTACAGCTTTGCACACTTTTGGCATTCTCTCAGTCAGCTTCATGAGGGAATCATCTGAAATGGTTTTCCAACAGTCTTGAAGGAGTTCCCAGAGGTACTGAACACTTGTTGGCTGTTTTGCCTTCACTCTGCAGTTCAACTCATCCCAAACCATCTCAGGTGGGTTTAGATCAGGTGATTGTGGGCCAGGTCAACTGATGCAACTGATGCAGCACACCATCACCCTCTTTCTTGGTCAAACAGCCCTTACATAGACTGGAGGTGTGTTTGGGGTCATTGTCCTGTTGAAAAACAATGATGGTCCCACTAAGCACAAACCAGATGGGATGGCATGCTGCTGCAGAACGCTGTGGTAACCATGATGGTTAAGTGTGCCTTGGATTTTGAATAAATCCAGCAGTGTCACCAGCAAAGCACCCCATACATTACACTTCCTCCTTCCTCCTATGGTCACTTTTTAGTCATTTGGTGGTTATTTTGAATTGCCTTTAAATTAGCTTTTCAGTGACAAATGTTCAAAGACACAGGCTCACACTTTTTGGGCCATTAAGACAACAAACCACTGAGGCTGCCAGGGCTGTAGAGCCGAACTTTAGTTTTAGTCTTCAGACTAAAACTAAACATAACAAAAAATGGTATTAATTTCTCGGATGGTTGTCTGTGTGTTTTTAATCCTGTCAACACAGTCTCACAGTTTCCTGAATACGAATGTAAAGACAGGTAAAGACAATCAGAGAGCTCAAAGCAAAACACAAGAAAAGTGAAACAGGAAATGAACAAACAATCAAACAAGTAGAAATTGAAACATGAAAAACATCCATTAACTGTTAACTGTAATTTCCCCATTGTGGGACTAATAAAGGTATTCGTATTCTTATTCATCCATTTTGTGGGCAGCAGTCTCTGCAGAGACGGCCAGACCTCCCTCTTCCTGCCCAGTAGGGAAACAGAGAAAGAAACTCATTCAACAATGAAGACCAAACCAAAAACAATAATATTAGAAAGCTGAATTTTATAATGAGAAAAACAATAAAGTTAACCAGAGACTAAAAACTCAGTCAAAAGAATATAAAGCCTCAAATATTAAAACAGCAAAGGAAAAAAAAACCCCTCAATAATATTAAACAGCTCAAAATTCAAAGCATGACAAAACCCAGCTGAGTTTGCAGCACTGATATGCAAAGCAGCAGAAATGATGTTTTGACCTTGGAGGAAGGTTTCCATCATCTTGTGAAACCTATGAGGACCAACTACTACAACCAGCTGGACTTGCTCCCTGCTGCCACTGTGGCAGAAAGTGGATGTATGAATCAAACTGAGTCAAAAGCTGTAACAACTTAAGTCCCACGATGTTCTGACTCAGCTTCAGATTAGAGTCTGAGGCAAGTTTAGAACTTCTTGCTCCAAACTTTAAAACACATAACAGTTGACCCAATGAGGCCATTCATTTAGGATTAGTCATGGTTAAAATGTGCGGAAGTTTTCCACAGAAAGCCAAATTACTCATTTGTGTTTCATGTAGTTACTGAAGCCAAAAACTGTCACAGAGTCAGATGAAAGGAAAACACCAGAATGATCCTGAATCCCTGAAGAGGGATCACAATCACAATCCACTGATCACATATTATTGTCCTTGAGCTCATGCAAATGTTTCTCAGATTAATTTCAATCAAAATAACCAAACTTTTACAGTTTCAAAAACGTCATTTTTAACCAAACTGCTGTGTTTACCTCAGCTTCCATCCAGACGAGCTGAAGTCACATTTAGTCTTCCCATTTATGTTTTTATTCCTTTCATTTTAATATGATTATTGAAATCTTTTTAGCATTAGAAGGAAGAAAAACATGTTTTGTTAGCCTGACTTTGACCCCAACCAGCATTAAACAGAAAATAACAGCACTGCACTTAAGTATGACTTGGATAAAGAGTGCTGCAGTAATGAGTCCTGAAAGTTGTAAATGGGTTATTATCTTAGACTTTCTGTTTCAGTGGGCTAGACCTTTTGATTAGATGCCTGAAATAATGTCTGTGATTAACAGAAACTTTAAAAATGTTCATGTTCGGATCTGCAACACGAAATTACAACAAATACCACTCCTGAATGTTTAAGCTTTTCTGTGCTCCAATTCACAACAACCATCATCGCAAAGTGTTTAATATTATAAGGTAAAGACTCTACAGTAGAGATCAGTTAATGACATGCCCCAGTGTTAAATAAAAAGAAGGAGCGGAAAAGAGCTGAGTGGAGAAGAAACACTCATTGCATCATGGAAAGTCCTGTGGCAGCCGGAGCCTACAGCAGCATAACTACTTGAGGTATGAGCTTTATCAAAAAGGAAAGTTTTAATACTAATTTTGGAAGTAGAGAGGGTGACCGTCTCCCGAATCCAAACTGGAAGCTGGTTCCAACACAGGGAGAGAGACAAGCATTCACACATACAGAAAATTTATAATCACCAGTTAGCCTAACGGTTAGGCTAACTGGTGATGCAGTTAGTGGGGTTAGGCCCTAACCCCACTAACTGCATGTCTTCGGACTGTGGGAGGAAGCTGGAGTAGCCGGAGACAACCCGCACAAACACGGGGAGAACATGCAAACTCCACACAGAAAGGTCCTGGCCAGGTGGTGGATTCAAACCCAGGACCATCTTTCTGTGAGGCAACAGTGCTAACCACTGTGCTGCCAATATTATTATTATTATTATTATTGTTATTAATAATAATAATAATAATAATAATAATAATAATAATAACTTTATTTGTAGAGAACTTTTTAAAACACACAGTTTCAAAGTGCTTAACAGTTTGGATAAAACCACACAATAAACATACAAACACACAGTTCAACACATGGCTTTACATTGCTGCACACACACTTCTATACGCACATTCAAAGAACAAGAATAACAACAAGAATAATGGGCCCATAAAAAGGAGTTTTCAGCAGTTGTTTAAAACAAACCACAGATTGAGTCGACCTGAAGGGCAGAGGAAGGCTGTTCCAGAGTTTATGACCTGCAACCTCAAACGCGTGATCATCTCTGGGTTTAAAATAAGGACATGGAAAGGTTAAAAGTCCCTGACCAGATGATCAGAGAAGCTGGCTGCAAGAAGCCAGTGAAGAGAAGCAAATATGGGGTCTATTTTTCTAATCTCTGTTAGTGAGTTTCATTCTGTAGATCATGGCACCCTTACTGCTCAGTTGGAGGACATTGTCAGAATTAAAACAAGTTTACTTCAGTGGCTGAAATCATATTTAACTGACAGGAGCTTTTCCATTAGGTTGTGTAACACATCATCCTCCTTTCCTGGGGTTCCTGAGGGCTCCACTCTTGGCCCAGTCCTTTTTTAAAATTTATATGCTTTTGTTAGGTTCAGTCTTGAACCAGCATTTATTATTTCACTTTTTTCATTTTTATGGAGATGATTCTCTAATTTACCTTCTGCTGAAACTTTTAGCCATAATGCTATGGCAAGGGGGAAGCCAGGACATCAGGTCAGGGAGGAGATATTATCATCCCCACACTCCGAGATTGGGTACCAAGCCCCAAGAACAACTGGGACATTTAATGCCAGAGCAACTGACCTGAAAGAGAAGATCAGGGGTAAGCTGGAAACCTGGACCCTCTGTGGCCGATTAAGAAGAATACATGAAGTATCCTCTGGAAGTCTACTAGAAGATGCAAATGCACCACTATGGATAATCCCTACTGTGACCATCACTGAAAGCAACCAGCTCCTGTCAGGCATCATAGCAGCTAAGATGAGCAGGCACATGGCTCCATACATGAGCGGGGCCCAGTAAGGAATTGGCAGAAACACCAGAGGAGCTCTATCTACCACTGGTAGATAGAGCAGTAACTCCAACCTGACCACACTGACCAACCTGTGCACAACCTGGATTGATTACAAGAAAGCCTAAAATTAAATATAATATTCCCCACTGGCCCTACAGGCGGTCTTTGTTTATCCTCTAGGCTTGGGTCCTCTACCAGAGGCCCAGGAGCTTGAAGGTCTTGTGCAGTATCTTAGCTGTTCCTAGGACTGCATCATCACTACGGCCTTCCTCCTCTGCTTGTCCACCACTGCTATATCCAGTTGGTTAGCAATCAACAGCTTCTGTCCCACAGGATCTTAGCTCTCTCATTCCCAACCACCCGTGGAGGCGTATCCGAATTTGACCTCGGAACTTCCAGATCACACATATTCCAGGTCATACATGTTCCTGTATACTGTGCTGGCCACTTGGTTATGGCATTCCATGCATGCCCTGCCTGCTAGCATCTTGGACCCTGCTGTTATTTGCTGGATTGTCTCGGGGCATCTCTGCACAGCCTGCACCTGGGGTCTTGCCTGGCGTGGTAGACCCCAGCTTCTAGTGATGTTGTGCTCAGAGCTTGTTCCTGTGCTGCCATGATTAGTGCCTCTGTGCTGTCTTTCAGCCCAGCTTTGCACAGCTATTGGTAGGATTTTTCTATATTAGCCACTTCTTCGATCTGCTGGTGGTACATGCCATGCAGAGGCCTGTCCTTCCGTGATGGTTCCTGTTCTTCCTCCTGCTCTTTCTTGAGTTTCTGCTGCCTGAGGTACTCACTGAGCACATGATCAGTTGTAGCTATCTTCCTGATGTATTCATGGATCTTTGTTATTCAAGTTTCCATGTGGAGTTTTAGAATACCTCTTATACTGCTATCCCACTGCATTTCACTTAGCAAATATTTTACTTTGTACTATAAAGCTGCAGTGGGAAGAAGTGATGACATGTCCAACTTTCATATAAAGTTATAAATATATAAAACTGCTCTGTAGAGCCATGAAAGGTCATAAACTAAAAAATAGCATTGACACATGGTCCTTGCTAAGTGTCCTGCCGCACAAACTTTTTGTTCTCTGCACTACTGAGATGGACAGAAGAAGGCAAACAGGGGCCTTTCTGTGGGAACCGAAGGGAGTACGAGCTCATTTCATTGTACTCCTAAAACCAAAGAATGCCTCTGTTTCAAATTGTTCCGCTCATGTTTTCATTGGAAGCAAATGCCCATGTTTTGTTTGGGTAAAAGTCAAGAGGTCATATTCAGTAGGAATCAATAACAGAGAATGTTTCGAAACTGAGAGAAGGGAGTCCAACATTTCTGAAAAGGAGAACAAGTACTGATCAGCATTTTAAGAAGAAAGAGAGTGGATATAATTCCTGATGAGCAGCATATGTCTGCTTTGAAAGTTTGTGGCACTGAGACAAAGTCAGTAAATCTGAATACTGTGTACTTCTCAACTTAACACTTGATTTTTTAAGGGGATAAGTACATTCACAGAGACAGCTCTTGCTACCTGAAGTGCACTATGAGTGTCCGTATGGTGCACGCTCACAAACACATTTTCAGCCATTTGTTTGAAGGATGCCTCAATAGAGCACTTGTGATGTTACTTGGTGTCTTAACTGTGGATGTCATTGTCCTGGGACTGTGACCCAGTGTTCTCTGTTTATTAAATATCTTCAGTTTGTTTCTTATGTTTGTTTTGCATGTTTAATTCCCGAGCTTTGGTTTGATCTCTCTTGTAGGTTGAGTTTCTTATTTATAGTAATTGTACATTTTGAGTTCCATTAGTTTTGCAAGTTTTAGTATTTTATTTTAGTGATGGGACAACTGTGCCGAGGCTTCTGAGCGCGTCAAGAAATTCAAGAAGTCTTTTATGAAGCATGTATCGAGGCTTGCTTCATTAAGGGTGAGTGACGTCACTGCTGACGTCTGAAGCCTCGCTGGTTCAAGAGTTGGCATGACTTATGGAAACGAAATGGATCTCCGCAAAATTTGTCAGTGTTTGTGTTGGAGTTTGGCCAGTTTGCTGTGACACAGAGGAGCTGGGTTCAGTGGAGCCTCTAAAGGTGAAGGGTTTCCTTTGTAAGGCAACGCTTTGAGCAGCAAGGTATAACACATTATATGCTGATAGATAATCAAATGTGTTACTACTATAATATTCACAAGCCTTTTTTTTTCATTCCATTTTCAGCTGGTAGGACAGCAACCAGTAGGCATCATCTAGGCAGAGGTACATATATCCAGGTCTATACAGGCTTGCTGTGGGATACTTGTGCAGCCCTACCTCCTCAGCACCATGGGAAAGGATTTTCTCAAAGGTTATTTCCAAAAAGAGAAACAGACTGAGTCCATGAACAGTGGAAAAAATATTATATCTTAATAAAAATGAATAAAGTCACGATCACCTCAGTATTCATAAACAAAATCACTGGCCCATCTTTTGAAAACACTGCAATAGTTTTAACAAACATCTTGGATTTATTCAAACACTGAAATCAGTGTCAAGTTTTGACGTTGGTAGACCTCTATTACCATCCATCAATCCATCCATTCTCTTCTGCTTATCTGGGGCCGGGTCGCGGGGGCAGGAGCCTAAGCAGAGAAGCCCAGGCTTCCCTCTCCCCAGCCACCTCCTCCAGCAAGAACTCGTTCCTGAGCCGAAGAGGGCACTCCACCCTTTTCCGGCTGAGGACCATGGCCTCAGACTTAGAGGTGCTGATTCTCATGCCGGCAGCTTCTCACTCGGTTGCGAACCGTTCCACTGCGAACTGGAGGCCACCCCCTGATGAAGCCAACAGAACCGCATCATCTGCAAAGAGCAGAGATGAGACTCTGAGGCCACCAAGGAAGAAGCCTTCTGCCACCTGGCTACGCCTAGAAATTCTGTCCATAAAAATTA
>JASGAU010395000.1:0-10689 GCA_030220045.1 Australoheros facetus
GTCTGATGGAGTGAGGGACAAAGGAGATCTTCAGTCTGTTGGTCCTACACTTGGGAAGGAGCAGTCTGTCACTGAACAGGCTCCTCTGGTTGCTGATGACAGTGTGCAGAGGGTGACTGGCATCATCCATAATGTCCAGTAGTCTGTCCACAGTCCTCTTCTCTGTCACCGTCACCAGAGAGTCCACTTTCATGCCGACCACAAAGCCGGCCCACCTGATCAGTTTGTCCTTCCTGGATGTGCTGCACACCATGGTGTAAAACAGGACACTCGCTATGACAGACTGATTAAACATCTCCAGGAGTTTCCTGCAAATGTTTAAAGACCGCAGCCTCCTCAAAAAGTACAGCCTGCTTTGTCAAATATGGGAGAAATATGCTCTTTCTTTCTAGTCCCCGTCAGTACACTAGCTGCAGCTAAAACCAAATACCAAATATTTTGATTTGTCAAATAGCCCAGTCATATGTTTGTGTGTGCTGCAGCTTATATAACTTCTGTTCCAGTCCCACAGAAATATAGTAATTTTTTTTTTTTTAAACAGTCTGGAAGATAATCATCGACACTAAAAAGATGAACAATTTTGTCTCCACAAAAATTCTTCCTATTAAAGGGAAGTAAGATTACTCAGTGTATCCCCTTTGGTCATGATAAAGGAACTTTGGTGGAAAAAAATCTTCTAATGCCTACATAATCTTTAATATATAACTATAGAAAGTGATGTACGCAATTGTGTACGCTGTGATCGAAGGGGCTATATTTAGTCCACGTATGCAGTGTTATCCTCCTGAGGGACAGATGCCCTTGTCTTGTGTGGTGAGCTCTTCTGAGCAACCGATGTATCAGAAGGGAGACATCAGCTGTCAACCTGGGCTGTCACACTTGTCAGGAAGTCAGTTCATTACTCATCTTAGACTCGGCATGGGAGAGCAGTCTCCATTTGGCTGAGGTCTTAAACACTTGTGGCACCGAGCCAAGCTCTGTGCTGAGAACTGAAACCAAATCTGGAAGTGTTATATGTCAAAAACCTTCTTTGAAGAGGCAGATTAGAGAGGATTGATGCCAATCATCTTTCTACAGAGTTGTGTGAGATGAAACTTTTAAAGGAGTAATCTATGTCGAGGAAAAAAGGCTTTTATCAGTTTTGAAAAAATATTGCTGAAGGTAGTAAGATTATGAACGGATGCTGAGGACAGTTGAACACAAAATGACTATAAATATAAAAATCTCAACTTAAATCTTGGCAAAATGTGTAATTATATTAAGTGTTAAAAACACTGGGTGCTGTTTAACTAATCCAATCCTAATTTCATCATTACTTTATTTTTAAATAAATAACAAACATGATAAATAAAGTTTTAAACAAATAAATCAAGACAAAACTAATAACAGATAAACAAATAACAGATTCAGGATGAAGAAAGTGTATTTCTCCTGTCTTAAAGATGCCCTGGATTTTTTGAGTTCTCACAGACCTATGAACTAGCAGTTTAAAGAGTGCCTGCATGCTCAGTCAATGACTGTGTAAGCAAAAAGATGATGCACATATTGCACAAATATGTGGTGAATGCCTTTCAATAAAGTATGCTATGTACCAGTAAATGCAGGGAAGGACTGCTAGTATGCAAGAAAAAATGAAAGTAATGTAATTCAATTAGTTCTGTTTCATTTATATAGCACCAAATCATAACAAACAGTCACCTCAAGGCAATTTATATTATAAGGTAAAGACCTTACAATAATATAGCAAAAACCTCAACAATCAAACAACCACTCCAGAGCTGCCCATCGTCACCGATCCTGTTCATAATTTTTGTGGAGAGAATTTCTAGGCACAGGCAAGTGGCAGAAGGCTTCTGCTTTGGTGGTTTCAAAATCTCATCTCTGCTTTTTGCAGATGATGCGGTCCTGTTGGCTTCAGGTGGTGGCCTCCACCTCACACTGGAGCGGGTTGCACATGAGTGTGAAGTGGCAGGTATGAGAATCAGCACCTCTAAGTTTAAGTCTGAGGCCATGCTCCTCAGCTGGAAAAGGGTAAAGCGTCCACTCCGTGTCAGGGTAGAGTTGCTGCCCCAGGTGGAGGAGTTTAAGTGTCCCGGGGTTTTGTTCACAGGTGAGGGGAGATGGGAGCAGTAGATTGACAGATCAATTGGGGCTCAGGGGGGCTCAGAATAGAGCCATTACTCCTCCACATTTGAAAGGAGCTAGTTGAGGTGGCTCAGGCATCTGACTAGGATCACTCCTGGGCACATATTGAGTGAGGTGTTCCAGGCATGTCTAACCAGAAAGAAGCCCTGGGGCAGACCTAGGACATGCTGGAGATATTATATCTCTGCTAGCCTGGAAACACCTTGTTTTCCATGATAAGCTGGAGGAGGTGGCTGGGGAGAGGGAGGTCTGGGTTTCTCTGCTTCAGCTGCTGTCCCCACGATGTGGCCCTGGATAAGCAGAAGAAAATGGAAGGATGGATAATTAATTATATAATTCTAATTAATTCTATAATGTGTGTGTGTGTGTGTGTGTGTGTGTGTGTGTGTGCATACTAGGAGTTACTGGGTAAGGTTGAGCTCAAAATACAAGAAAACTGGCAGTGTATTACTCTTGGGACTTTGAACCAATTTCAAAATGTAATATGACTCTGGGGAAATCAGAGCTGTCACACGGTGTTCATGGAAACAATATCTTGGTAGATGCATTTGCAAAAGTGAAAAATATTGCAGAAGCAGCATACATTCCAGTTTATGAGTGGCTGGCATCAACTAAGGTGTCCAAGGAGTTATGTTTTTAAAAAAACATTACACAGAACTGCTCTGTTCCATTCCAATAAATGCTATTTCCTGTGAAGACATCAAATGTATAAAATGCCAGAACATAAGTGAAAAAATCCTCACCTGGACTTTACTGCAAAATTGATGCCAAGTACTGATACTGATACTTTGACCACATGACAGCAAAACATAGCACAGCAGGAGAGGGGGAGGAGCAGAGTGTGAATGCTTGAGAGGAGTGGTGATGGGACAGTTACATCTTCTTTTTTGATGAACATGGAGATCCCGAAACTGAAGTATCAATCACACTAGTTTCAAAACCAATGTTGGCATTAATACTATTGATATTTGCATTAATTCCCCCACACCAAGATTATAATAGTTCTGGAATTTACATTATACTTTAGTTTCATTTCATTGTAACTTTTTCTCTAATTCAGTTCTAATTAGTTTTCAGAGGGGTTTTGCTCATTTTTTAAATTATTTTTTATTTTCTGTTTAATGCTTAGTTATAGTTTCATTTTTATTAGTTTTAGTATTAGTTTGAGTTTTTCAACTTTGTCAGGTGCAGAATTCAAGGTGCAAGATTGTGACTGAAAATTGTGCAATAAGAATTCGAGAAAAGATACCATTTAAAAAACTGTATTCAACAACCAGCTGTTCACAAGACAGAGAGAAAGAGAATTGGATGGATGGATGGATGGATGGATGGATGGTCATTTATAGAGTAACATAGTTATGTGTATACATTTTTATGTAGTGTAACATGCAGGTTTACATGAGAATGCTTGTGAAACAGTCATCAAAGAATGAACAGAGATGCTCATATAATATTTGCTACCCTGTGAAAAAACTGATACAAATTTTTGATAACTGATTAACTCAAATGTTTTATAGTTTAGATAAAACTTTTAATCTGCACAGAGATTGTGTAATGATGTTCTCTTCAGACAAAACATAGAGGTGCTTCAAACATTAATAAGTCAAGTCTTAGGACCTTATGTCAACACAAAGTGTGACCTTACTGCCTAAGTCTTACAGGCATATGAAAACATGTCGTGAATCACAACTCAAAGCTCTACATAATTCTGAAAAGCCCCCTGAGCCAGTGTTGCTCATTAATTGAACTTCACTGGATCAGTGGACTCCAACACAGTTGATATTTTTTTAGGGATATTTAGAGAGTTTCTGCCTTTACAAACTCCGAAAAAAAAATCAGCAAATTAAGTTTTAAGAAAAAGGTTATGACATATTTATGTGTTGTACAGGTCTTTGTCCACCCAGTAGAGTGACGCTTCTACTTATTCTGAAGAAGTGAGTAAAGAAAAGCACGTTCTGTTCCAAACCATCTGTGTGTCGTGGGGAGGCAGACGGCTGGGCAGGTGGACACTCGTGCTTAGGGATCCAGGTGCCCTTGGAGCCAAGATTCTAGAGTGAGCCTGCAGTGAGCCTGCAGATTACAGCCACTAATTAGTCCTTGCCAGAGTGCAAGGTAACTCCTGTGCCAAGCTCATGTATGCAAGCATACCCACACAATCATGCAATTCATTGACAGTAACTAAACGCAGGCCTTATATCATATGAATGATTCTCAGTTACCACTGGGGCTTCTGCCTACCAAATGAACAGATAATTATTAACAAAATGATCAACAAGGCTAGTCATGCTAGCTTGATTCTGGGGTTTTTCTTTCTGACTCATTCATTTTTATTCTCTGCTGCTGTTAGCTCTGAAAAATGTTGTGTTAGCTGCTTGGCTGGGTTTATGCAGACAACTAAAGAAATGATGAAATCCAAATAACAGCTTAAGTAATTAACTAGTTACTATAATGCAAGCTTGTCTTATGTTTCACTGAAAGTAACTCTTGATAACATAATAATCTGTGATTCCTTACAAAGCAAACAAAACAAGTGATTTCAGATTGTGCTATTTAGCTGGAAAATGCAGAGAAACCCCTTTCCCCAGCATTTAACAGTTGTGCTATAAAAATTCATAATATATTTTTCCATTGTGAATTCCACCTAGTTTGGTAAAATATTATTACAGAAGAAATAAATAAAAGCTTTAAATATGTCATTTAAAACTTAAAATCTTGATTAATTTTTTAGTTTTTTCTTTTAAACTAAAATTAAATTGCTTAGAATATTGTGAGCTTTGTTTTTTTTTGTTTTTTTTACACATTTTAATATACTTTCAATAATGTGAAACAATACAATAACTTTGACGCTGGTAAGACCCCCTTTTGCACACATTGTAATAGATACAGTTTTAAGCTGAATACATTGGCTTTTCCCCTCAATCGCTACACTGACAAATAAAAGAAAATTTGCAATTTTTTTTTACAAATTGCAAACTGAAGTCTTTGATTTGCAAACGTACACAGATCTCTGAAGCAGTGTTCTGAGTTTCATAGACATAGCACTTGGAGTCCTGACCAAAAAGTTCACATTTTGTCTAATCAAGGAATCATTTTCCTTTAAATGCCATTCAGCACACTTCAAGCAGGCTGTAACGTGTTTTTTACTCAGAGTGGCTTTGATGGAACCACTCTACTATAAGGTCCTGATTGCTGAGATGGCTGCAATTCTGGAAGGCTCTCCCATCCACGCAGAGCATTTCTAAAGCTATGTTACAGTACCTCCTTGGTCTCTTCCCTGACCCAAGACCAGCTTACTAAATCTGCAGTTGATTCACTTTGGACTACAATCAGATTCCAGTCACATGTCAACAATTATTCAAGCAAACAGAATACAATGAACCTCAGTTTGGAGTACCAAAACAAAGGCTCTGGTTACTTTAGTAAATGGAATGGGACTGTAGCTCAGGACATAGAGAAGGTCTCCCACTTATCAGAAAGTTGGTGAGTCAATCCCAGTTGCTCCAGTCCGCATGCCAAAGTATCCTTGAGCAAGATACTGAATCAGAGTTGCTCTCAGATGTGTTCATTGGAGTGTGAATGTTAGATAGAAAGCACTTAGACATAGAAAAAAGTGTTTGGGTGAATGAGGCATGTAGTATAAATCACTTTGAGTGCTCAAGTAGAGTAGAAAAGCACTATATAAGAACCAGTCCATTTTGATTTTTAACAGCAAATTTCTAAAAACATGTCTTCTCTTTGTCTTTATGGGTTAACGAGTGTAAACAGCAAACATATTAAGTTGGATAACTTGAGAGCCTGAACTGAGGAAACTAAGATAAGATTTGCTGGTTTTTTGGCTGTTTTTTGTTGTTATTGCGTTGACAGGGTGTCAGTGGTGTTGTGTTGGTGATTCTCAGGGGTTTTGCTTTGGTTGGTAGGGTGTTTGAGTGTTATATGGCAAGTTTAACCAGTTGACCACGTCAGAATATGTCATGTACTGCAGTCCAGCCTGACACAGGTAGTTTTGGGTGTCCCATGAGCAGGCTGGCATAATTTGTTAGTACATAACGGGGTACAAACAGTGACTTAATAAATTAATGAAATCAGCGCTAACTGTGAGCAGTCTGTCTCCGGTCAGACTCTCCATAGAGCTGGCTTCCTAAACAACAGTTCTTGTGTTTGCAGCAGATAAGTCATAATTCCTGCGGCCACCAGAGGGCTTTGTCACTCATATGTTGCTTTGGGGGCATTTCTTGGTATGACTGATGTTTTGAAATAAGGTAAATGTTTCAGCATTATGGAGGGAGAGACACCATGAGAGACTTGGTTGGTTATTTCCAGAAGCTGCTGAAATACACTAAACGGTAGGTAGAATTCTGAAATAGACCATTATGAACTGGTGCAATAGTTTGAGCCTTGCATTCTGTAAAGAAAGCTGAAAGAAATATGCTCCTTAGTATACAAGTATGAAATGAACTGCGTTTCTCCAGTCTGCCTTTCCCAGTGGCCAAGTTCTTCCTGTGTGCCAGACAGCAGGTAGTGTTAGACTGTGTCAAAAGCAGCAGACAGGCCAAGCAGGGTGAGAATGAAGGATACTGAGAAACAGCCTGAGGAGAGCAGAGGGCTTTTGAAAGAGTCTCAGCTCAGTGTGCTAAACATGTTTTGACGGTTTACTTTCCAGTGCAATTCTTCATGTATGTCTCAGGTTAGCAATAGTGAGTGCACTGCAGAGTAATGTATTCCCTGAACACGGACAGTGTGAGTGTGAAATGACAGCTTTAATGTCATTTTTGTGCTACTAAATCTACAAAATTATTGATATACAACAAAGCTATGACACATTTCTCCTCACTAGACATACAGCAGATTTTGCAGAGTTCCATTTACAGTTGCATCAGTAAAAAAAATAAATGCTCAAATTGCTCTAATGGAGCGAGAGCGAGAAATAAGATCCTATATCTTTAATGATGGAGTGAGTAAATGCAGACTCCAGTGGGAATGGTGCTGAGGAGAGTAGTAACTCAGTTAATGTTGTCTTATAATGGCTGGGATTTGATAAGCTCTATGTCTGCGTTGGCACCAGGGACACAGTCATTCACACAGAATTCAGTCTGACAGTTGAATGCTATTGTTTTAAACAACCAGCAATATGAGCAATATGAGCCACTACTATTTCTTTCCACTACTTTCCACTACTACTTGAGTCGTACATTGATTTTAATTTCTTTATGGTTCACACGTCTGGCTAAAGTGTCTTTTGATACCCCAAGACAACATAGGATGTCACTTTGCAGAGGGAATTTGCAGGTGGTAGCCCTGCAAATTCTACCAGTGAACTACCATTGCTAATAATACTTGGAAGTGAATGTGGAGCACAAGTATCTCCAGCTCTGCTCTTTTATCACTAGAATTCTGGCAGGGGTCTGACTGGAAATAACAGCTTAGAGCTGGAAAGGAATAATGGAACACAAGGTTTGGGGAATGTGCCTAAAATATGATAATCAGTATGCAGATTCCAGCTCAAAGAAAGCATTAAAATATTTGTAAATACATCAGGCTAAAAAAAAAGAAACGTTTCATAAGTTGTGGACAGTCCAATCTGCTTAATTTGCATTCATTCTGACTAACGCACGAGTTTCTATTCTTTTTCAATACTCCATTAGTCAAAGCAAGTGTGTTATTGTATTGCTGTTTTCATCACACCAAGGTGATTTTATCCTTATGCTTTTGGGTTTTTTCATGTCAGCCTCAGTTTAAAAGGAACAAAGTTGAATTAAATTTTTTTTTTTTAAAGGTTATAACTTGTATATTTCTAACCAGAAAAAAATTTCAGCCCTCCTGCGTGCGTTTGCTTAATGCTAACGCTAAATGCCCCGCCAGTTTGCGAATTCCACGACAGTGAACAGTTGGATAATATTATGTATGAAATATTCTGTGTAAACGGTTGGTCCTACCTGAATCTGATGGGACCATGTGACTTCATGACGATAGGGAGTGTGGATCCCTCTAGTCTGTGTTACGATGCTCTGAAAATAAGATGCACATTTACCTGCAGCTCTTAATAAACATTTCTTAAGCAACACATCAGTGTGTTATCCTCGTGAGTCTACAAAGACAAAAAACAAGACAAGCTTCTGGGATTTTATGTTTAATAGGAAGCCAAAAATTGTCCTTTGAGCTCCCTTTTTTCCTCTATTGTACTTCCCCCTCAGTTTCACCCCGGTCGCTAATTTGCCCCACAATTGTGAACGAAACTGGCCATGCCTGGTAGTAGATTGCAAATTGTGGTGAAATAATACTATAGTACAGGGATCTAGCCAGAGGGAAAAAAATAAGTCTGGTATTGGCGACGGGGTGGCATGTCCGGAGTGTGCGGGGTACGTGCCTGCTTGCTAATTGCAGAAGTTTTTTTGCGTTTTGACCTCCTGTTTCCATCAGAATAGAGTAAAACGTGCTCCAGAGTGGGGTGTTTTCGAAATGCTCCGGCCTCCGTTTCCATGTAAATGAACGAAAACAATGCTTTTAGAAAACATTGGTGCTGGCACACGTGCACTATGGTTGCAGCTCCTATATCCACACTGCCGACTTTCTGAAACATTTCCATATGAACGCGCTACTTTTTGAAAACAAAAAAGGCAATCAACACTGTTTCCACTGGAAACGCTCTCGTGTAAATGGGGCCTGAAGCTCTTCAGATAAACCATTCCTCTGCTGATGATCAGTTAGCTGTTTTACAACTACTCTTTTAAGGATTTTAGAGAGAAATGGAAGGTTGGAGACTGACCTATAATTAACTGAGACAGCAAGTGATGACTTTTAAGTAGCCACCTTAAAAGCCTGTGATACATAGCCAACCAATAAAGACAGATTGATCGTATTTAAGACTGAAGCATCAATAAATGGTAGGACTTTGCTGACCTGTTTGATAGGAATGGGGTCTAATAGACACATTGATGGCTTGGAGGAAGTAACTATTGGAGTTAACTCCAAAAGATCAATTGAAGAGAAAGAGTCTAAAAAAATATCAGCAGTACGGAAATTAGCTGTACAGAAAGATAGGTCTATATGATAATTATGAATTTTTTCTCTAATGGTTAAAATTTTATTTGTGAAATAATGGACAATCTCCAAAATGGCAGCTCTTGTGGGGTGCTCCCAGTCTGCAGTGGTCAGTATCTATGAAAAGGAACATTGGTGAACTAGAGATGGGGTCATGGGCAGCCAAAGCTCATTTATGCACATGGGGAGCAAAGGCTGGCCCATGTGGTCCGAGGTGACAGACAAGCTACTGTAGCTCAAACTGCCAAAAAAAAAATTAAGTTCAGTCAAAATACACAGTGTATTGCATTTTGTTGTACATGGGGCTGTGTAGGTACAGACTAGTCAGGATGCCCACGCTGACCCCTGTCCACCTCCAAAAGTGCAAACAATGGGCACATGAGCATCAGAACTGGACCACAGAGCAATGGAAGAAGATGGCCTGGTTTCATGAAACACATTTTCTATTACATGGATGGCTCCTCCTTGAATCGCCACCTTATCGTGGTGGAGGGGTTTATGTGTCGCAGTGATCACGGGAGCTATGTTGCCCGGGAGCTTGTCCCCCTGGCAGGGTCTCCCATGGCAAACTGGTCCTGGGTGAGGGTCCAGACAAAGAGCGGTTCAGAAGACCCCTATCTCTGCAACAATGAGGGAACAGTTTACCTTGCCCGGGATAGGGTTACCAGGGCCCCACCCTGGAGCCAGGCCTGGGGAGGGAGCTCGAAGGAGAGTATCTGGTGGCTGGGCATTAGCCCCTTGGTGCCCGGCCGAGTGCAGCCCGAAGAGGTTACATGGGCCCGCCCTCCCGTAGGCCCACCAACCGCAGGAGACATCATAGGGGTCGAGTGCAGTGTGAGTCGGGCGGTGGCCAAGGGCGGAGGCCCTGGCGGACCAATCCCCGGCTATCGAGCCTGGCTATTGGGACATGGAATGTCACCTCTCTGGTGGGGAAGGAGCCTGAGCTAGTACGTGAGGTTGAGAGATACCAGCTAAATATAGTTGGGCTCACCTCAATGCATGGCCTGGGCTCTGGATCTAGTCTCCTGGAGAGGGGCTGGACTCTGTTCCAGTCTAGAGTTGCCTTCGGTGAGAGGCGGCGAGCTGGGGTGGGTAGTCTTGTATCCCCCCCTGCTTGCTGCCTGCACGTCGGAGTTTTCACCGGTGGACAAAAAGGTTGTTTCCCTGCACCTTTGGGCTGGGGAACGGGTCCTGACTGTTGTTTGCGCTTATGCGCTGAATGACCCACCTTTTTTGGAGTCGCTGGGCGGGGTGCTGGAGAGTGCTCCATCTGGTGACTCCATAGTCTTGCTGGGAGACTTCAACGCTCACGTGGGCAATGACAGTGAGACCTGGAGGGGCGTGATTGGGAGGAACGGCCTGCCCGATCTGAACCCGAATGGTGTCTTGTTATTGGACTTCTGTGAAAACCACAGTTTGTCCATAACAAGCACCATGTTCGAACATAAGGATGTCCATAAGTGCACATGGCACCAGGACACCCTAGGTCGCAGGTCGATGATCGAT
>JASGAU010395002.1:0-15155 GCA_030220045.1 Australoheros facetus
CTGCTCTGCCCAGGGCCTTGGGTTTTTTCCACTAGTAGAACTGCACTCATTCATATTTAGAGGCTCACCTTTGTACACAGTGCACTTTTGACACAGTATTCTCAGTGTGAAGGACAAGTAGTGGGGTGGCTGTAGCTCAGTAGGTAGAGCAGGTCACCTACTGATCGGAAAGTCAGGGGTTCGATTCCTGGCTACTCCAGGCTACATGCCAATGTATCCTTGGGCAAGATACTTGCTCTCCAATGCAACCGTCGGAGTGTGAATGTGTGTGAATGTTAGCGAATTAAAGCGCTTAGTTAATATGGAAGTGCTTGTGTGCATGGGTAAATGTAAAAGAACTAGTGGGGAGTTGTGTGTCCTGAAAGGGGGGGTTGTTGTCCCACCTGAGCTACTGTAATAATGTAAGGGAGTAAATTTGTGTATTGAGATAAGACCACCCTAAAAGTGTTTCTAGTAATGTGAAAATATGGATAGAAGGGGTAGTGCTCCGGTGGGAGGTATTTTCACGGGGGAAAGTTGGTTGTTTTGGCAGCCCCCAGAGAACAGTCATGGAGCCATTGCATGAGGATCGAACTAGTATGGTTCATAGTGGATTGGGGGAGCATCCTTCTATGCAGACTGGCCCTGATAACAGCAGGGGGGGAGGTGTGAGTTTGGGCAATAAAAGGCGGTGGTAAAGTTGGGAGGGAGCGCACTTTTTTGCTCTTCCTCTATCACCTTTGCAGCGGCTCCAAGGCACTCGCTCCCGGGAGGGCTTTTTGCTTTCTTGTACTTTGTTTAACTTTGTGCTTCAATAAATCCTGGCAACGAAACCTGCTCATCTCCAGAGAATTTTTGTAAAGTGTGAAGTTACTATCAAGGTGCTCTTGTTTCCATTGGTCTCCCCTCCGCCTGGTAAGAGGGGCAGCGAGAGAGAGCCGCACCACGACCCGACAATGTATGTTTGAATGGTAATAACTCAATGATAAAAGCATAAAAACACTGTTATTATCCCAACAGTCCCAACTATAAAATTATAAAACTGAATTTCCTTTCTCAAACATGCTGTGAGTCACTGCTGCTGACCACAGCTTAAAACAGTGGCAAAGCTGAGTTATTGAATTCAAACAAACAAACACACAGAGACGGAGTCAAAGTCACAAATCCAAATCTTTAGTCAAAAACAGGCAGTGGTTACACACAGCGAGGCGAGCAGTCCACAAAACAGTCTGCAAGAGTCACACCACACAGATCAAAATGAAACAGAAATTTAAATAAACAGAAATCAAAAAACTTAAAGTCATGTGGAACAAAAGGAAGCAGGTGAAGTTACACACTGACTCACAATCAGTTCCAAAGAAGAGAAAACCAACAAAGATTACAAAATAAATCAGGAAATGACTTCAACATAAAAAAAATCTCACATATGTACAAAACCATGCTGTACAGGTACAATATGGTAAGTGTTAATAGTCAAAGGCTGGACTACTAAAAGCTTTTATAAAGTCACTGAGTCATCAATGATTAAAATGAGTGTTTTCTTGTGTGCAGTGAGTGTGGCCTGTAAAAATTAAACACAAACTGAGTTTGGTGAATTTTGTTTGTAACAAATGACGGCAAAAGAATTAATGACAAAAGACACAAACATTCATTAATAATCAGGAAGCAGCAAAACAGTCGTGGTCAGACTTACAGTCGTAGCTGCTCTCGCTGTCATCTTCATAATCACTGTGATCAACACATGTCATCAGTACCTTCTCTCTGAAGACCCCTTGAAACGTCACCTTTGACCTTGAGGGGAATAAAGGAAGCAGAGGTTCAGCCCTGTTACCACATGGTTACTAAAATGAGTGGCAGGCAGCAGCCAGGCAGTTAGAAAGTAGATGTTTTGAGTGACTGCTGCATGGTTACTATGGTTAGGTTACTGTACTTATCAATACTACCTTTATTAAAGCACACAGACCAACAGAGAACAGATGCTGATTGGTGCAGGAACACGCTCACCTGTGGAGCCCACTGAAGCTGCTGTTTTCTTTTGTTGTCTGTCTCAGTCATTTTAAAAGCTATTTTCTCCCAAACTGTACAGTTATTTGAGATGAAAGTCCGTCCATATACAGTGGGGGTCAAGCTGAGCAAGCATCAGGTCTAAGGCCTGTGTCACCTTTCACAGGGCTCCTATAAATACACTTCAAAAATGTCAGTTTGAGTAAAACAGTGAAGCATACATTAATTCATTTATTAAAAGTTTGAGATGATAAATAAATTACACCTTTACAAAGCTGAGTATTTAGAGGCTTGGCAGTATTTTTTTTTATGAAATATGCATTGCAAGGGTGGAAATTGAAGGATAACAAGACTTCCGATGTGTTTTTTAGGTCAACCGGCAGCCGTACCGTAATATGTGGTATAAATGCGCAACGTAATTCTACGTGCGGCTAGCTTGACTGCGTCTTCGAAAATGAGGGCTCACTTGACCGCAGTCCAAGAACAGCACAACCAGTTATTAGGTTTAGGGGCAGTTACTTTTCACAAAGAGCCGAGTAGGTTTGGATAGCTTTTTTTCCTTTATTAAATTAAATCTTATGAATCTTGTAAAATCATTTAAAACCTACATTTAGTATTTACTCATGTTATCTCTGTCTAATATCAAAATTAGTTTGATGCTCTGAAACATGTAAGTGTGACGAATATTCAAAAAAAAAATCTGGAAAGGGCAAATACTTTAGCACAGCCTTGTGTATATATATTCATTTTGACACAGCTCACTGACTGCAGATTTGGAACCTTTTCAACCAGGTTTGCAAAATAAATTGAAAATGTTAAAAAAGTAGAGCACTCTTTGGGGTAAATAATCCCACATCCCAGCTGCCTTAGCTGAGACACAGCTTTGCCCAAATGTTGCTGACTGAAATTTAACAAGAACCGTGATCCAAGCACTACATGTTTTCTTACAAACTGTTTAATTGTTGTTTTAGATGGCGGATAATCTTATCCAGCAAACCAACATTAGCCACAACCATTGTACTTCTGTAATTTTATTTTGAGTGCAGGACATTCTAGCATTTTCAGTGTGTATTGTGGGGGTTTTACTTTAAGTATTCCCAATTCTTTTTGCACCAACTGCTGATGGTTTCCAGTGTGGGGTGCAGGAGAGGCGGATCCAAGAAGGAAGGGGGCGTCTTAAATCCGAGACAACCATTCAAAACCGGCAGACGAGAAAAAAAAAAAAAAGCAACTCCCCGGTCCCTCCATCCATCACTTCTCCCAGATCACTCAGCACCCACCGGTGGGCCACCAGCGAGCATCCGGAGCGAAAAATCCCAAGATGGTCTCGATCTCCATCCAAACCGTGCTGATCAGTGAAAGTGTCGATCCTCGCTGCAGGACGATTCTGGAAGAAAATGGCATCCGAGTCACGGAAAAGCAGAACATGAGGAAGGATGAATTAATCGCTGAGATCAAGGTAATGATGGCACCCTTGTTATATTACATAATTTCTTCACATGCACCGGATGTCGTTTTCTACCCTTAAACAACACGTAGCAGGTTTCTATAAAGTTTAGTCTAAAGGCGCTTTCGCCGATCGGTGCGCACATGCCGCTGCACTTGCCGTGAGAAAGTTTTTCAAACACAAGCATCTAGCTCGCAGACTAGCAGCTGCTATTTTTTTATTCATTGACAGAATTAAACCTGACATTTGCAGTTCAATCCGAGGACAGCAAAACAACAATCAGTTGTTCTCAGGTCGAGTGCTGTTTTATTCGTTTAGTACCGCCCATTGTGAAGCTGATGCAACTCATTCCCAGTGTTGTGCCCATTGCCGCACAATCCGACCTCCGACCTCCTATCTGCTGCAAGTGCATCGAGTTGCCACTGAATCCACATCTAAACTAGCTATTCCACTAACCCACATTTCCCTGCGCGAAACGGGGTCAGACTCTATAGAGCCAGTCTGTGTATGTGTAAGAATATTTGTGCAAATTAGATTTGTCACATTAGAAATGATGAGCTATTCTCATATAAGCTGAATGGACTATACAGGCTTGGCTCTAACAATTCTGGAGCTCTAAATGAGACGAGGATTTGCTGGCCTCTGCAGGGGTGCCTTAATATTATTGCTGGCTTAGTGGCTGTGGGCAGACCCCTCGCTCCTCCATATGTTAAATTTTTTGAAATTACTTTGGCGCCTTCCCAGTACACATTTCAATGCTGAATGATCATTGGCTGGCTGTATTTTCTCATGTCTAGTGTTGCTTGAAGAATAGTTCTAAAATGAAAATGGACTGGCCGTATTGCCTGAACGCTGCCCGACATCCTTGTTGGGATCTTCTAGCCAGAAAATTTTTCAGTTCAAGAATAAAATACGGAAAGAATATACACCACAAGGGCGACTTGAAGAGCTCATCTCTCACACTGAGCTACTTGATCCAGACAACTAAGTGACTACAGTACAGGCTTATAAATCACTGTGGAGCAAATAGGTAGAATTTGCATAAAGATAAACATAAATGGCTTAAAAGTGTTCTTTATATTTAAAGAACAGCACCCGGTAATAGTAGTGTGTGTATATGAAATGGATTTTTGACTCTGTTGACAACCATTTAGAAACCAAATTAGTTGTCAATCAGATGTCATACTCCAGTTTTAACCAAGTTTGAGTTTTTATTTTTTGGGGCTTTTTAAGAGATTTTCCATTAAGTCTGGGAGCAAGAGCAGGGGACAGACACACACTGAATGGCCTTGGGGCAGATTTGAACCCAGGCCTGTACAACAGCCTTATGGCACAGGGGTCGCCTGCGCAACCCGGTGAGCTACACTAGCACTTGTTTGATTAGTTATTATTAAAAATGAAAGAAAAAAATCACAGAGACCAAGACTCATACGAGAATATCCTGAAAATTTGCCGATAACCGTTGCTGCTAACAATTTGACTTGATTATTTTTAAAGACTGAAATCTTTTGATTTGTGATTATTTAAAAATTCTCTTGTGAAAGCAGAAGAAAGTAACTGCACTCTTATAATGTTCTTGTTGAACAGATGATACAGTATTAAAATGATCTGGTATTAAAAACAGGCTCAACATCAGTTTGAGAAATCAGGAGTTAACAGCTTGTAAAAAGTAGTTAAGCTATCAAATGAATGCAAAGATCATATTTCATTAAGTATGAGATATTCTGGATGCACTATACCTGCTGTCTTCCTGTTCAAAAGTGCACTGGTTTGACTGGTTCATAGTATCTATACATTTTTGTCACAGTGCTGCTCAAGAAATAACATAAGACAATAATGAGTGTTTTTATTGCTCCAGATGATCAGAGACCTTGCACTGATCACAATACCACAAAATAACTGGCACACAGGGACCCTGTGTGAACTCTTGGGTGGATTTAAAACATCAACTCGGCTTTTCTCTGCATCTCAGAACTATGACGGCCTTGTGGTGAGATCTGCAACCAAGGTAACAGCTGATGTTATCAATGCTGCTAATAATCTCAAAATTATTGGAAGAGCTGGGACCGGTGTGGACAATGTGGACGTTGATGCCGCCACCAAAAAGGGTATTATTGTCATGAAGTAAGTCTCCAGTTTACATGGTATATATGGTTTGCTCTGCAGTTTGCTGTGGTAACTTTCCATAATTGTGTTTTTCTGCAGCACGCCGAGTGGCAACACGATCAGTGCTGCTGAGCTGACATGCACCCTGCTCATGAGCCTCTCAAGGCAAGATGAGTCGTGCCTTTCTGAACAATTGCAGACAAGCTCTGTGGTTTTAATTGAAGTACAGTAATACGTCATTATTATGTTGATCTGTTTTTAGAAATGTGCCTCAAGCTGCAATGTCAATGAAGCAAGGCAACTGGGATCGCAAGAAGGTAAACACATTTTCCCTTGCTGTGTGCTGTTTAAACGTCTGTTTCCAGTTGAAGCATCAAGCCATTACTGTTGCATGGTTGCCTCCATTGTTCACCCAGTTGTGAATAATCAGATGGGACACTTGGATCTGTGTGGTTTTAGATTTTTTTCAGGGTCATTGTTTTGCTTCTGATTTTTTCAGTTCATGGGTGCAGAGCTGTACGGCAAAGTGCTCGGAATAGTTGGACTTGGAAGAATTGGAAAGGAGGTCGCCTCAAGGATGCAGTCATTTGGCATGAAGGTCAGCACACGTTTACATGATGTCTGTTCACAGTTACTGTAATATTTAGAACAAAAAGACATAAGAAGATGACAAAGTTGTTTTCTCCTTATCAGACTATTGGCTATGATCCAATCACTCCTCCAGAGGTGTCAGCCAGCTGGGGGGTAGAGCAGATGTCTCTGGAGCAGCTCTGGCCCCAGTGTGACTACATCACTGTTCACACTCCCCTATTGCCCTCTACTGTTGGTGAGCTTAACGCCAATCAGATGTTAGTCACTTATAGGGGTGTCATAAACTGTATTAGCAAGTTGTGGAATTTCTTTTTGATGTGCCCAAGGTCTGCTTAACGATGAAACCTTTGCCAAGTGCAAGAAAGGAGTGAAGGTTGTGAACTGCGCAAGAGGGGGCATCATTGATGAGGAGGCTCTGCTCAGAGCTTTGGAGTCTGGACAGTGTGGAGGAGCAGGCCTTGATGTCTTTGTTGAGGTATGATCGCAAACACCGACCGTCCCACAAAAATCTGTAATGTTGCTTTGTATCAAATTAAATTAGTATTTTTTTAAATCAATAAAAGAGATTGCTTTACACCTCACATTGTGTTTATGTTTTTGGCTACAGGAGCCACCTAAGAACCGCTCACTGGTGGACCATCCCAACGTCATCAGCTGCCCTCACCTGGGAGCCAGTACAAAGGAGGCTCAGGCTCGATGTGGCGAGGACATTGCCCTGCAGATTGTGGACATGGTGAAGGGCAAGAACCTGGTCGGAGCAGTAAGTCCTACATGTTGTTCTTAATGCTATTTAAACAAAGAACTTCCCAGATCAGAGTTTTAAAATTGGAAAATACACTAAAGAGCTACTGAAGTGATTATTTGGAGGACTCATGTAACATGTGTTGATAGAGGGGCCCAAAATTTTTCAAGCTTCAAAAATAACACTACCAACAAAGCAGCTGGATAATGCCTTCCATGCTTTATACCCACAGTCTGTTATGCAGTAAAAGCTATCTCTGTGCACTGGACTGTTTTCACAGGCTGTAGTGCAGCAGGTGAGAATAAAACAGACATCATGGACATCAAGGCAGTGCTTATCAGCTTTATTTGTTATGCCATGCTTTCTGCTTCGGGCTCTGTCCACACTTGGCATAAACTGAGCATTTGATGCATCATTTCACTTTTGATCTGCACAAAATGGGCCAACAAAGTGCCGCTTACTCCTATTGAGTACTATCCAATAAGTGGGTGATTACAAAGCTATGAAGAATATAAAAAACTAGAAGCACTCAGAGAGCGCAAACCTCCGCCAAGGCCATAGGGTCACTGACGCTGTAATACGTGTATCTAAATACTGTGAAATAATCTTTCATCTTTCCCAGACAACAATAACCCCCTAGCCCACAATAGTGAAGAATCCTTAAAAAAATTCCTGGATCCAGACCGTGATCCGGCTCACCGCCAAAATTTAATCACTTCTTCCTCTTGTCATTCCCAACCACTCCACAAAATTTCATCGAAATCCGTTCATAACTTTTGGAGTAATCCTGCTGACAAACAAACAAACAGACAGACAAACAAACGCGACCGAAAACATAACCTCTTTGGCGGAGGTAATAATAATAATAAAACTGCAGCACTGTCCCTGAAAATAAGACCAAAGAGCCATGCTGGCAGAAATCTGTTACCACTCGATGCACCCTCAGCGCTGCTGTTTGTTTGTAATGTGATAGCTGCACATTGGAGCTCTGAAACCTTAAAACTGATATTTTTTTGTTTGTTTTTTGTGCAAAAAACATAAAGCACACAGTGATAATACATCAAATTAATTTTATTAATTCGGTATTCTTGGTGATAAATAGCCTACAAATGAATCTGCATTCTGTTAGCTGCAGTTCCTGCAATGTAAACAAAGATAGAAGCAGATTAGGATCAAGCATAAAATACATTCTGTCCATCACCAGCTGAATATGTGCAAATTCCAGTGAAAGTGTGATTGGCTTCAACAGATAGCATATCGTAATAACGTAATTTTTTTTCAGGTTTTTCAGAAAACAAAAAACTGAACCAAATATTGAAAATATGATGATTTAGTCAAAAATAAAAATTTTATTAAAAAATAACAGGTCATTATTTATTATGTGAAACATATTCCTTCAGTAGAGAATCTATAGCACATTTAGAGGATATTAATAATTAAAAACATAGCAGACAGAATGGCTCATAGGGAGAAATAATCTAAAGGTGGATGGTGACGTTATTCTACAGCTCCTTTACTATGCAGCGAGTGTTAGTTAAAGCTAAATTCTTGCCCGTTTATTTCTCAAAGTACTCTCTGTTTCTCTGTGCTCTCCCTGTACAGGTAAATGCTCAGGTCTTGGCCAGCACATTCACCCAAGAATCATACCAACTGATCAAACTCGGAAAAGCCGTTGGAGCCCTGCTTCAATCTTTCAGCGCATCTAAGAAACCATTCAGTCATGTCCAAATCACAACTCAAGGTAACATTACCGGTTTAACCAGTTTGCTGTAACCCAGAGATTGAAGGAGGCTTCATCTCATAGGAAGGAAAAATTGTGGGAAGTAGTTTTTCTTCCCTCTAATGGTGTCATAGTGAAACAGTCCAAGCAGTTGTGTGGGTGTATAAGCTATTGTAGGAAAATTATGCAGGTGTAGTTTCTTCTCTCCTTTTGTTTTTTATAAATTAAAAATTTTTTTAATTTGAAATGTTTTGTCTGCAATTAGAAGCTTTTTTACACTCTCTTGTACAAACCAGGGGATTGCATGAAGTCCTCCTCTGGTTACATGACTTCAGCTGTACTGGTGGGATTGCTAAATCATGAATCAGAATGTTGCCCGAACCTCATCAGTGCACTCAGCCTAGCTAAGGAGACTGGAATCACGGTACCATCAGCTTATTCTGGCAAATACAACATGACAAAAACAAGTGGAATAAATGTGAATAAAAATCTTTTAATTTATCTGAACTCCTTCGTTAGATGAACCAAGCCCACTGTGCCTCTGATGGGGCCACTGAAGAAGTGTGCAAGGTGGAGATCGTAGCCAATGGCTGCAGCTACAAAGCCAGTGGTTCGGTTCAAGGCGGGGTGCCTGTCCTGCTGGAGCTGTGCGACAGCGTGTTCAGACAGCCGATCTCTCTCACTGGAAATCTGCTGTTCTTTAAGGCCCCTGCAAATCCACAACTCCTATCCTCACTGGCTGGTAAGAAAATGTAGACATGAGCATCAAAATTAAAGTTGTAATCTGTGAATATAAAAGTTGAATGTGGCCACTGTGACATCGGCCATTCGTTTCTGAAGTTCTGTTTTAAAGCTTAGGCATTTTGGCCAGCAGTTTCTTGGTTTCTTGAAATTGGAGGTGACAAATTGGTGGTTCTGACTAAGAAACTGAGTGGCACTGCACTTTTAACAGTAGTGGCTGACCATTCAAAGATAGCCACAGCCCAGCAAATATTGTTCTTTATTACCTGTTTGATCCTAATGGAGACCATAATTTAGAAACATCAGTTTGTATTCACTAACACCTGAAACAAATGGCCATAAGTCCATCAGGAAAGTATTCACTGAAGTCATACATCAAGAGAGAATTACGGTTGTTTTTATTGATGGACTTCTATGCATGGTCACAATGACCTGCTAAAGTTCAAACCAAGCATCAGAATGGGGAAGAAAGGTGACTTAAGTGACTTTGAATGCAGCATAGTTGCTGGTTCTCTGGGTGACAATGCCTTATTGATGTCAGAGGTCAGAGGAGAATGGCCAGACTGCTTTGAGCTGACAGGAAAACAACAGCTGTTCAAATAACCACTCGTTACAACCAAGGTCACAATGACCACACTGGGTGCCACTCCTGCCAGGCTGACCAGAATTGGACTGTAAAATGTTGCCTGGTCTGAGGAGTCTTGGTTTCTGCTGCAGCATTTGGATGGTAGGGTCAAAATTTGGCATAAACAACATGAAAGCATGGATCCATCCTGCCATGTATCCACAATTCAGGCTGCTGGTGTTGTACTTTGTGGGGAATATTTTCTTAGTACACCTTTGGCCCCTTAGTACCAACTGAGCATTGTTTAAATGCCACAGTCTACCTGAGTGTTGCTGCTGACCATGTCCATCCCTTTATGACCCCAGTGTCACCCAATCTTTTGATGTACAGCAGGATAACTCCCCATGTCACAAAGCTCAGATCATCTTAAACTGGTTTCTTGAACATGACAGTGAGTTCACTGTACTCACATGACCTCCAGTGTCACCAGATCTCAAGTCAATAGAGCACCTTTGGGATGTGGCAGAACAGGAGAATCACAATCTGCAGCAACTGTGTGATTCTGTCATGTCAATATGGACAAAAATCTCTGAGGAATGTTTCCAGCACCTTGTTGAATCTATGCCACAAAGATTTAAGGCAGTTCTGAAGGCAACAGGCATCCAACCTGGTACTAGTAAGGTGTACTTAATAAAGTGACCAGTGAGTTCTTTTTGCATACAGTCTCCACCTGCTGGACATTAGAAAGAATGCACATTTAAGACACTGGCTCGCCTTCACTTGAGTGGTGTTGATTTTAAAAAACCTAAATGCTAAAAGTTAGAACTAGTTTGTTTCTTTGTTTTCTGATGCTGAAGTAGGGTATATTCAACATTCACGATCAGTTTGCGGAATTACTGGGAAAAAAAAGTTTGGTTTTTTTAGTCTTGGAAAAATGAATTTCTGACTTTGCCACCTGACTTGGACTCTAGTATATTACTGGAGGAATCAAAATAAAATTTTAAACATTTCCATTTGTTTTGCAGCTGTGGAGGCAAAGGTAGCAACTATAAACACAATAAAGAGTAGAAATTGTTCCTCACTTTCAAACAGTTAAATGGCAGGTTTAGGTTGGTGGTAAGCGGTTTGCACGACTGTTAAATTGTGTCTTAGTTGAAAACAAAGCATGCATTCTTCTTGTTGTTGAGTTTTCATTTAAATGAAAGCTGCCACTGAGTTATGAGAACTAAATTGCAGTCTTCACCGAGGCCTCTTTTCTTTCCATTCACACCTATTTTCTCTTTTCAATTGTTCTTTGTTTAGGACTGCTGGCCACAGAGGGAGTGGAGATTGAGTCTTTCGTTGCTCCTGCAGACCGCTCTGGGGATCTGTGGTATTGTGTGGGGGTGTCCTCTCTCTTGACAGATCTCAGTGCCTTGAACTCTTTGGTGAAGGATGCAGCGCAGCTCAGTCTTTAAAGCACTTACAGAGTCACTCAATAGCATTCAAGATGTGAGAACTGTAACATTTTTAGGAGCTTCTAATATAAATGATCCAGTCTTTGTGTTTACAGCTAACAACCTGTTTAGAAGTTGCAGTTTAAAACTTGCATTTTCATAACATTTCAGTGTTTTGATGTTTTAATTAATTTGCAGAAGTAGAAATTAAATAAAAATGTTTGTCATGAGCTGTTCAGTTTGGTTTCTTGACCCTTTACATTTTCAACTCCTTATATTATAAAAGGACTTCACTACACAACTGGAGTCCAATACAACAGCCCAGCTGTAGTTATTTTGGCTCATATTTATTAATATTTGGTAAGATTACACTGTAAAGGGGTACACAGTACACCCCAGAGCTAATAGCTGCTTTGCAGATTGTACAAGCAAATGACCTAAAAATGAGATAGAACAACCCAGCAAACCCTTTTACTTTTTTTAGGTACATTTTCATTTCAGGTCAGTGTCTCAAAACCGAGTAGCCAGAAGCAGGCATTTACTCAAATCTTCTGTAGTCCTTTCATTCATTACTAGCTACATCAGTCCTACCACATGCAGTACATATGCACAGTTCTCTGAAGCCTTAAGCAAAGACATACTTTACCCCATTCTGCCAGAAAATCCCAATGAGTGCCACAGCAGCGCTTGTTTGAACAACAGTAAGTGCATAAATACAGCCTTCAAAGGAATGTGGAATCATTCCATGAAAAATTATTTGAATATTCCAAATTGTTGCTATCTGTATCTAAATTTGTATCAACTTCCTAATCAGTCATGCAGTTAGTCCAATCTACACTGCTGTCTGGTTTCATTCACAGCAAAGCATTACAGCTTCTGTAAATGACAGGTGATTTTTTTTTAGGCCTGCCATTTCTTCTTTTGTCCTCCATTTGTCCAGTTTCCACAATTTTTTAAGGACACACTGCACACCATTGGCAAGTTTTTGTCTAGCTACTCTTTAGGAATCACCTCATTGTTGCCTAAAGATAAAATTTTAAATTGTATCTTTCAGCACTTTGTTAGTAACAATCAAAATTGTTAAATTGGTTCTTCGCTAAGTTGTCTGTTATCAGTAGACACAACACTGGCTCATTCGCTGAGTTAGGTGCCAGTTTCACAGCTTCGCACTGACTGCTATCATTCATCATCCTTACAATGGTAGCGATATTGTAACAAAAAAAAAGAAAGTTTGATTCACATTCAAACTTTAATTCACGAGATATTTTACCTCCATAGATTAATTTATCCTCATCAGTTGTTTGATTTATAAGTTAAACATTCAGAAAATAGAGTGGGACCCTGACTGTGCTTGTTTTAAGAAAAAAATGAATGAATAAAGTTAAGCATTAAATTGAAAATAAAATAAACAGAATCTCTAGTTTTTCCTAAGAAGATGTAAACACAACTTTCAAAAACGGGTGTAAATCTCTATCAGGTGCCCAGTTAATTATCCAGTGAGTCCAGTTTGCACTGTTGCTTAGTTTAATTCACAGCAAAGCATTAAACCTCTGAGGAAACAGCAGACACAGTCCTTCTCTGTGTTACTTGCATGAAACCAGGTGGCTTTTTTATGGGCAGAAAAGCCCATTTCTTTTATTACAGTAGTCCTTATGCAATAATACTGTTCCATATATGAACTGCTGAGATTAACGCATATTCTCTCGCTGTAATCTGCCTGAATATGTACCCGTGTGCTGTTAATCCTCGTTAGGATTAACTAAAGCCTTTACCACACTGGAATTTGGTTCAGAACACCATGACAACACCAAGAATGGGGAACACATGAATGGACCAGTGCAATGCCTTCTTCTTCTTTTTCTTCTTGTGCTGTAGTAAAACTGGATGCTCATTTGAATACGATTTGTATTCTGTTTGCGCCTGCTGGGTGCACAGAAAATGGGCCTTTCGTGAGCGCGTCACGAAGACTGTGGATGGATGGTTATATTTAGGCTCTGAGAGAAAACAGCGGGGTTGGATGATTCCTCTGAAGGGGTTTTGTCAAGGACCTGCTGTTAGAGACTACAGAGCAAGAGAGAGGAGAAGCGAGGAAGAGGAGGGGGGACGCTGCGCACAAATACCAAAATAGGATCGAGCTGCCTGCCTGCGACCGTCCTGCGTGAGCTAAATTGAGGCTCATGTGTTGTGAAGAGGAGATCGCTTGAGGAGAGGACAGTGTGGGGGGAAAAAAAGCGCGAGTCATTCATGGAAATAGGGTGAGTGGTAATCCTACAGTGTGTCTGCTTGGATACATGGATTAAAGGGTGAATGGCGGAGACTCTTCCACGGCCACTCACACTGCCATTAATTATAAATGGGAATGTGACGCCTCGGTGTTTGATGTTTGCCAGCCCACACAGCCCACAGTGTGCGTGTGTGTCTGACTTACATTTGACATTTATTCTGTCGCTCTCTTTTCCTTCCAGATATCATGTCACATAAACAAACCGAAATCTACACATATGACTTCTGTGACGGTGACCATCCAGCAGAGCTCCTGGATGCGCTCAGGCATTTTTACACTAGCGGCCTGTTTACCGACGTTGCTCTGCAGTGTGGTGAATCCGGACAGGTGTTTCACTGCCACAAGGCGCTGCTGTCAGCCCGCAGCTCCTATTTCAAAGTCATGTTCACAGCTGACATGGTGGAGAGATCAAACAGCGTCATCAAACTAACCGGGATAGACTGCGATGTGCTGGGCGCTCTGGTGGACTATGTGTACACCGCTCAGGTGTGCATCACTGAGAGCAACGTGCAGAGCCTTCTGGAGGCTGCAGACCTGCTGCAGTTCATTTCTGTAAAACAAGCATGCGAGGAGTTTCTCATTCGCCTGCTGGAAGTGGACAACTGCCTGGGAATGCACGCTTTCGCTGAACTGCACCTGTGCCCGAGGCTGGAGAGGGAGGCACGCAGAGTGATGCTGAGCAGGTTCCCGGAGCTCATTCAGCAGGAAGAGTTCCTAGAGCTGCACCCTGAGAAGATGAGATCAGTCTTAGTGGCACAGAGCCTCACGGTGCAGAAAGATGAGGTGCTGATAGATGCTGCCACCACATGGGCAACCCATGACTTAGATAATCGTATACACCACGTTTCAGTCCTGCTACGCTCCATCCATCTGGATCTGGATGAAATTCACTTTCAGGCCACATTAGACGTGTACAGACAATACTTAAAGAAGAATGATGGGAAATTAAAATCTATCATCATTCAGGCTTTAAGGTCAAATGGAAAAGAGATACCTGCAGGTAGAAGAATGTCTGCAAATATGTATATCATTGGAGGGTACTATTGGCACCCACTTTGTGAAGTTCACATCTGGGATCCTATCAGCAACACATGGGTGCAAGGAAAAGACATGCCCGACCACGCAAGAGAGAGCTACAGTGTCAGTTTACTTGGTGCAAATATCTATGTGACGGGTGGCTACAAGACGAACACTGTCGAGGCCCTGGACACTGTTTCAATTTATAACTGTGACTGCGATGAGTGGAGCGAGGGCTGCCCCATGATTACAGCCAGGTACTACCATTGCTCTGTGGCTTTGCATGGCTGTATCTACGCCATCGGAGGCTACAGAGGAGGAGCTCCTGAACGAGAGACCGAATTTTACGATCCTTTAAAAAAGAAATGGTTCCCTGTGGCCAAAATGATCCAAGGTATACTGAAATATTATGATCCCCTAACTCAGTGGTTCTCAAATCCAGGCTTCGTGGCCCAGTGTCCTGCAGGTTTTAGATGTGTCCCTGATCCAACACACCTGAATCAAATGGCTGAATTACCTCCTC
>JASGAU010395003.1:0-13398 GCA_030220045.1 Australoheros facetus
GCAGAAATCAGAACAAATATAACATTACACTTTATAAAGATATTTTAAGTGACCAAAGAGGACTGGATTTATTATAATGTACGTGCAATAATGCAGAGTTCTAAACGTACTTGAAAAACAGGTCATTTCTTCATTTTATATTTAAGCCCTTCATAAATCCTATTGACTACACTCTATTCACCAATATAAGCAAAGACATTACACATAAAAGCACACAGAAACATCGAAAATCACTTTATGGCAGCCGATCACTTTTTGGCACAACACCGGTATTGGGGAACAGAGCAGGCGAGGCTGCGCGTTTCCTCACCGGCACACTGCAGCACCATCGCGATCTCCTTCTCCACGTCCTCCAGCGCTCTCAGCCTCTCATTAGCCATCAGCAGGCAGGAAGCAGCCGTTCTCAGTGATACGCAGCGTGGTCTAAAGCTCTCTTTAATTACGATTCCACAGAGGAAAGCTAAGATAAAGCGGCTTCATGTAGTGGGTAGGGGAACCTATGAGGGGAACAACAAAGAGAGCGCTAAATATTGACGTAATCGACGTCGCACAGTGGTGACGTTAGCGGGGCAGAGAGGAAAGATGGCTACGTCGGCTTGGCTGCATGGCCCGTCTGCTATGCGACTAACTGAGGGCCTGGTGTCCGTTCTGAAGGAGCAGCGTTCGGAGTACCTGCCAGCCTTGTTGGCCAGCTACAGAGAGCACGGCGTGTTCCAGACACAGGTAGAGCTCGGCCCGGCCGCGCGCCGTGGCCCGTTCCCGCGGTGCCGCAGCGGGCTTTGTTGTTCGGTGGGCTGAGGATGGGCACACAACAGCAGCGGGTACAGCTTGTGTGTCTCTTCTGTGTGCGGCTCTTTAACTCTGATTTTATCTCCGCAGAGCGCGTGCGCCGTCGGGGGTCTCGTGGGTTTTAGCAATGCCAAACTGGGCTCGAGCAAGACCAGGTGAGAAAGGACGCTTTCTGTCGTCACGGGCTGTCACGTGTTCCGATGGTGGTGGTTCAGGTTGGAGGTGCAGGGCAGCGTTACCTGAGCGCACGCCCAGGAAACGCTGTTTGTGTGATTTCAGAGACCAAATGATGCGAGCTGTGTTTGGCTCTCACACACTGACTCACACCAGTGCCACTATGTTTTTAAGCCCTTATTTACGTTTACACCAACATATCTGAGAAATAATGTTGATATAATGTTGCTGATGAACTAAACGGAGTTACCTGTCACCTGCTGAGGTATTTGACTTGGGCCCAGAGACTGAGCTGGATAGAAATCTGGACCTTCACAGCACCACAGAGCGGGAAAGTTCCCAAACTGAGTTGCTTCGCAGAGAGCCATAATTAAACCTGCGCCTACTGTCTGCTCATGGGCACCTGCTCATTAAGTGTCTGCACACATCAGCGTCCTGCATGTCAAGGGTTTTCCTGCGTGTCTTTTCCACTGTGGAGTTCATGCTTCAAGTGATGCGACACATACATCCGATAATGGCCAAATTTAAAAAACAAAAAACTCTTAAAAAGTCAATCAAAAGAGACTTTAAGCTCAGCTGGACTTCTCAGATATAAAACAAATGCATATGTAAACTGAAGGATATTTAGTTGCAAACTAATTGAAAAGAGAATAAGGCAGCAACTCCAACCTGCTGACCAGAGATTCCAACTCTGAGAGTTTAGGTCACCCTATATGTTATATAATATTTTGGAAATTGTTCTCCCAAATCTTGTCAACTAGTGGGAAAGAACATTGTAACTAGTACATTAAATATTTCAATGTTTTCTGGGGGAAAAAAATCCCTTTCTTATTTTCCAAAACAGGGTTCAGGTGGGTTAGTCAAATAGATGCAAGGCATGTAAAAACCACCGTAACAAATCGAAACCATCTCCCACCTGAGTGAGAAGGTGTTTTACATGTTTTACAAAAACAATTTTTATTGTGAAATGACGACAAGACTGAAATGTGCCAAAATTCTAAGTAAAGGTTTGTGTTTCCTGGATGTGTGTTTCACACAGTCTAACTTTATTCTATTTACTTTTAGCTGTAGAACCTCCCAGTTTTCTTTTGGGGGGTCAATAGTACTGAAATGAGATGTTTGTGTTGCTCCTGTGTGTGTTTGTGTGTGTACTTAGTGGATGTCTGCTTTCCTTTTTTGGGCAAAAACCAACTTACCATGAACTTTAGTATAAAAATTTAAAGTTAAGGTTCTAGGCAAAGATAAAGTAATGAAACATAACTGTGTGTGCGCATGTGTGCAGGTTTGAGGGGCTCTGCCTGCTCTCCATGCTGGTCAAAGACAGTTCCAGTGATCTATTCCAGCAACACTGCCTTTCCTGGCTGCGCTCCCTGCAGCAAGTCATACAGGTAAGATACAGACACGGGGTCAGAGGACCTCCTCCTCTGTTGGAGCCCAGGTTGTACATGAAAGCAGCCTTTTTCTTTTAATAAAAATACCTTTTTATTTTTTCTAGTCTCAGGCTCCAGTTCAGACAATCCAGCTGGCGGTGAACATCCTGAAGGACTTGCTGCAGTACTCATCTCAGCTAGCAGAGCTGGCCAGAGAGGTCGGCCTTAACTCCATCCTGGGCATCCTGACGTCTCTGCTGGGTCTCAAGTCAGAGGTGAGGTGTGAGGGCGGTGACTGGGTTGGTCGTCATTATGTTTAATTATGCCATGAAGACACTGGATCTATCAATCTGTTATTATTCAGCTTAAATACCAGCCTTCTGAACTACCCTATAGCAGTTACATATTCTCCTTTGATTCCAGTGTGAGCTGGCAGCCATGGAGGGAATGATCGCCTGTATGACCTATTATCCCAGAGCCTGTGGGTCCCTGAGGGTGAGACTGTTGGGGCTGTTTTTTCTTGTTGTTCATCATGTTGCACAGTTACTTTGCTTGTATATTCCTGACTGTATATTCTAGTAGATTTCTGACTATATTTCTGATTGTATATTCTTGTATATTCTGTATATTTCTGACTGTATATTCTTGTATATTTCCGACTGACAATATTTCCAACTATATCTCTGCTTGTGTGACTAAAATGTAAAAAGCGCTACTGGACTTTAATTTTCCTGACGGAACCATCCCAAAGGGATTAATAAAGTTTAATCTAATCTAATCTAATCTAAAGTGTGACAGATCAATCAGCAAAATAAATGCAAACATGCAATTTAGACTTTAGAAACTTCAAATCTATTATGCAGCGTATAGTAAGCATCACCTGTTTTTTGTTTGCTTTAAGGACAAGCTAGCGGCCTATTTCCTCTGCAAAATGGACAGCACAAACAGGAGAACACAAGAGGTTTGACATTCTTACAAAACAAGTACCAGATCTTTTTTTGTGTGTGTGAAGGTTTTAACCCTTTGTTTCAATGTTAATCTGTCAGATGGCCTGTCACTGTTATGGTCGCCTGCCCTGCCTCGGCGGCGTGCTGGACAGAGGGCTTGGGGCCGGCAGAGCTGAGGGCTGGACCAATCAGATTCACTGCCTGCTGGCCTCCGCCAACGGCCTGCTGGCTCAGCTCTACCAAGGATCAGAAACAGGTGCGTCTCTCTGTGAGCAGTGGTTATGTGTCAGGTGTAGCTTTTTTCCGTCTCTGTCCATGTACTGTTGTGTTTTTCACAAATTACATATTTTGATTTTGATTGTTTTAATTTTTTAAGTGAAAAGAAGTAAGTTCATGTACACCTTTAGTAACCAAAAATAAAAACAAGAAGTTCTTCATATGTTAACTAAATGTTTCATGAACTAAAACCAGTCTCCCCTCCAGCCAACTTCCCGTGTATCCTAAAATCAAAATATTTAATACTTCATTTTTAACTCTGTCTCAACTTTGTTTTAATTGTTTCTGCCACGATAAAAAGAAGTTATAAAACTAGACTATAAACCAGAGGAGCAGCTGGAGAGCTTTGCTGACAGAAGTGATGATGCAGTGCTACAAACTGGGTTCACTTTCCAGCAGAAAAGTATTTCTGATATGTTGTTTATACTATAAAAGGATCTGTTTTAATCTAAGCTGTGACATTTTCCTAAACCAAGTCCAGTGGTGTCTGCAGCTAATATGATGCCTGAAAACTAAAACCTAAAAAAAAAAAGAGAGAGGAAAAGATGTTAGAGGTTTTTAAGCTATTCATCCACCATAAAAACTTATGTGTATTAAGCACACCTGTCCACAGAATCATTATCTTCCATTCCAACCTCTCCACCACCCTGAGCGAGACCAAAGAGCTGCCAAAGGATCTCAGGGACAAGACTGTAGAGCTGCACAAAGCTGGACTGGGCTACAGCACCATCAGCAAGAAGCTGAAGGTGACAACTGTTGGTGCAACTATTTGGAAATTGAAGAAATATAATATGACCATCAATCGCTCTCAGTCAGTGAAGATAATCATAAGAAAACTACAAGGGAGGATCTTGTTGGTGATCTGAAGGCAGTTGGGACCACAGTCACCAAGAGCACCATTGGTAACACACTACGCTGCAATGGATTGAAATCTTGCAGCACCTGCAAAGTCCCCCCCCCTCAAGATGGCACATGTACAGGCCCATCTTAAGTTTGCCAGTGAACATCTAAATGATTCAGTGAAGGCTTGGCATCAATTAAAATGTAGTGTGTTGGAAGGAAGAGTAACACTATGTATGGCCCAAAGAACACCATCCTCACAGTCGAGCACGGAGGTGGAAACATTTTGCTTTGGGGCTGTTTTTCTGCTAAGGATACAGGGCGACTTCACCGCACCGAGGGACTAATGGACGGGGCCACGTGCCGTGAAATTTAGAACAAGAAACTCCTTCCCTCAGCCAGAGTGCTGAAGATAGATCGTGGATGGGTCTTCTAGGATGACCATGACCAAAACATATTGGCAAGGCAACAAAGGAGTGGCTAAAGAAGAAGCCCATTAAGGTCATGTAGGTCCTATAGAAAATCTGCGAAGGGAGCCAAAGTGTTGAGTTTCCGAGCGACACTCGAGAAACCTAAAGGATTTAGAGAATTTCTGTAAACAAGGAGTGGGGTCCAAGTACCCCCTGAGATGTGTGCAAACCTGGTGACCAACTACAAGAAATGTCTTACAGCTGTGCTCACCAACAAGGGTTTCTCCTCCAAGTACCGAGTCGTGTTTTCTTGGGGATTAAATATTTGTTTCACTCGGTGACATGCAAGTGGTGCTGTATGTGGGTGGTATGACCTGGCCAGCACTGTTGTAATGCAGTAACATCTGCTCTCTGGGCCAACAGAAGATGGTCATGACAGTGGAGTGAGGTGGGAACGATTGAGTTTGACACCTCAGGCCCAAACTCAGCTCTCTTTCACCAGAGAAGCTGGAGAGATTCCCTCTCTCCATGCTTTCAGGAGGTCGAGGTGCTAAATCTATGTGGCTCCACCCCTGTCCCACCACTCCAGTTCGTAATTTTCGTCCCCTTCTTGTCATGTAACCACAAAGGGCCCTTCCTACTTGGACAGTAGTTTATAACTGGACAAATGAAGTAATACAAGCACTTTGTATCCCAGTGTGAATTGTCTGAGTTTAGCCCCTCTGTTGTACAGGCCTTGCTGATGTTCCTGGGCCTGGAGCAAATTTTCCCAGGATAGCCTCTCCAGTGTGTGTGGTTTTGTTCTTAAAATCTCTAAAATCTGATATCAGACTCTTATTCTGTCTATGTTGATGACATAGTGGCCCAAGTCCTGTTTTTCAGATAAATATCACAGTCTGTCTGTAATGAGTTTTATCTGGTTTTACTTGAGTATTGTGTGTTGATGGTGCAGGTTACTCAGTTACTTTTTGCGGTCACAGATGGAGCAATGCAGTATCAAGGTCCCGGGGTGGAGCTGGCCTTTCCTCATCTCGACCAAACCGATCCCCTGCTGCTTCTGCAGCTCCAGCATAGATACACCGCTGTCTGCCTGGCACTCAAGCACACACTTAGGTACAACACACACACACACACACACACACACACACACACACACACACTCTCTCACACACACATACAACTTTCACGCTTACTCAGATTACCAGAGCAGATGTTTTTGTTGCGTATAGTGCTCTCTGACCGTGTGGATAGTTTTAATTCTACAATGAAATTTCACTTCTGAATTTTGCAGCATTAAAAACTCCACATCTTTCTACGTGTAGTTAACTGTTGTCATTCTGCTGTGCAAAGAAAACCCAAGAAGACTTGTTGGTTAGCCTTGCTTGCCCTAGGTTAAGGTCAAGGATGCATCATTGTTTTTATACATAAACCCTTTTCAAACTAATATTTGTGCATATGCACAGGTTTTTAAACCTGGGAAACCCACTTAAAAAAGAGCAAATTCAATGTTACACATTCACTGGTAAGTAGAAAGCAGCATGGAGGCCAGTTATAGTTTGGTCTTTGGTATGTTAGTGTGTACTGAAGGAGACAACATGTTCATAGCATCATAGTGTAAAAAAGGAAAATTGCGGGAGGACAATATCCAGCCATGTGTCATGTAGCTGGACATAGAAATACCTGTGACTACTGCATAGTCATGAGATCCCAGGATGACTGCTGCTTACACCTTTTCCCACTGAACATAAAAGCCATGTGTCAGTGAGTGTTAGGGTAAGAGTCTTTACAGACACAGAGCAGCTGGAGGCAAAAGGCCTCCTCTCTATCTGTAGTTCTGTGTGTTGTGTTTAGTGCATAATTCACAGGATCTGCTCTGACATTATCCACCATCTCATGTACTGATGAGAAGGGCAAGAAGTGGGGTACAACCTGGACAGGTTGCTAGTGTAGCTGTCTTCTGCAAATTTATAGGTGGCGCTATAGAGCCATTTTGCTATCCCCTTGTCTGAAATCATTGAAATACGTAAGTTTTCAGCAGACCCGACGGGTGCACAAAGTTTCATGAGTTTTTGGGCATGTTTGGGGCCTCAAAAAGCATGAAAATTGAATTGCAGAAATAATATTAAACAGTGCAATTACAACAGGGCCTTCACACTTTTATAGCCTGGGCCCATCTGACAGACATTAAATGTTACATGTAGCAGACATATCATACGTACATTCATAGGCCCCTGTAATGTTGTGGAAATGGTTAATCAAGCCTGTAAGAGCAGTAATGTGCAGCAGGGATTCACGGTATTCCTTTGTTTCCTTCCATCAGAGTAGATCCCGCCTCAGCTGTTCGCCTGCCCGTCAGACTAATACTCAACCTGGTGTGCCGAGCCCTCGCCGTCAGCTCCAAGAGCATAGTGAGCCCACACACACACACACGCAGGGATAGTAATGAACAGAGTGACTTTAGTGTCAGTCACTGTTTTCACATCATTGTAGTGTAGCATGAAAGTGAATAGTACTGATCCTAGTGTGTGTGTGTCAGAATTTAACAGGAGATGGAAGTCTGAAGCTGCTGGTTCTCCCCATTATACACACCAATACGCTGGAAGTCCTGTCAGGTCTAATCGCTGCGTGAGTACTTAAACACACGTGCACACGCACAGGATGTCTGCTGATTTCAGCTTTAAATAGGCTTGTTGTACAACTTCAGATTGATTTGTACTGTGTGTTACAGGGTGCATGTGGGTATGGTTCAGTACTCTGCAGTAGTACAGAGGCTGTTTTCTCAAACACTATCTGCTTGGTCACCTCTACCTGAAGCCAGTGTGGGACAACAGAGGGCCTACAGGTAACCGACAGCCTTATACAACTGCTACATTTATACACAGCTAATATCGACTAGTGCAAGAGTGGTTTTTTTTTTTTTTTTTTTTTATATGTATGTATTTATGTATGTATGATATGTCTGCTGTGAAATCTAACAGAAGAATAATAAGAAAGCGTTGCTGCTAATGTAGGCTCATTGTTTTGCTCAATGCCCCGAAGTGTCCTTAAGCAAGACACTGCCTCGGGTGGCAGAGCAGCAGCATGTGTGTTTAAATGGGAGAATAATGATGATAACCATTTACCTTTTTATTATTAGGAGAATTTTAATGTTTTAAACGTCAGGATAGGAAGTGTTCTTTGGTTCAGGGCCAGGATAGGGAAGAAGGTTGTAATTGGAAGATGAAATGAAAATCCTGAGCTGTGTAGGAAGGAGGGAGCGGTTTTAGTGACATTGTGGGAAATTACAGTCTGAGCTGCAGCCCTGCAGATGATGTAATAATACATTATCAAGTGTTCGTGTCTCCTCCTCCTTCCCACAGTGCAGTGCGGGTGTCTGTGTACAGAACCTTGGAGCTGTGGGTCCAGGTTGCTGGAGCGTCTGCTAACATCCTTCAGGGAAGCCCTGGCCACTCAGAACTCCTCTTTAACCACCTACTTAGTGACATCACCCCGGGGGCAGAGTCTATTAAGGTAGGTTAAAGTTGCATGTGTATTGAATGTACAATTAAAAAAATGAAATAGAAATGTAAGCACTGACCGTCATGAACCTGTGGGGAACCAGGAGTTTGTTGGTAAATGGACTAGTTCTTATATCCTCTGGCTGAGCACTCAAAGCGCTTAAAGAACACGTTTACATTTACCCATTCATACAAGCACTTCCACGAGTAACTAAGCTAAGTGCTTTTATTGTCCAACATTCACACACGTTCATACTCCAACGCTTGCGTCGGAGAGCAACTTGGGGTTCAGTATCCCGGAGCAGCCAGGAATCGAACTACCAACCTTCTGATCAATAGGTGACCTGCTCTACCTCCTACAGCTACAGCCACCCCGTTGACAAAAGTATGTGTTGACCTCTTCTTCTCCTGTATGGGTGTGGGGGGTGTCCTGTTCTCCAGCTCCGGGCTGGGCTTTCAGCTGATGTTGTTCCTGGAGGCAAACCTGGCCCTCGGAGGACAAAGCAGCTGGTGATGGCAGATGCAGTTGGGCCATCGCTTCAGAGGAAAGGGGACCGTCTGGCCAATCAAGACACCTGCCTTGCAGCTGTCAGGGGTGAGATGCACACTAAGTTTAATGTTATCTTATATTGTGAGTTTATTGATTTCCTAATCTTACGATATTCTGATACTAGATCTGATCAGATGGCTTTTTTCATGCTTATAGCTCTGAGGCAGATCATACAGACCAGCGGCACACTCTTAAAGGATGACATTCACAAGGTAAACGTGATTTGAAGCAACATTCACATGATTTCTTGAGCAGAAAATGCAGATTTTTTACCCTGAACTACCAAAATAATGAATGCATGCTACAGCAGCATATATTCATTCATTCCAGCAGGGTGCAACTAACCAGTGTGTGGATCAAGATGTTGCACACATTGTGATTTTCTGTAAATACACTGTAAAGTAAGACTGTGACATAAGTGGTTTTGCTTTGTTTGGGGTTTTTTCCCCAAGGTCACCTCATTCTGATGTTTTTAATAGCAATAACGTGTCCTTGATTTCTTGAAGCGACTCCATGAGGTGGTCCTGCCACTGTGTGTGCGTCTGCAGCAGCAGCAGTCGTGCAGCAGCAATGCATGTGAATCTGCAGGGAGTGTGAGTGGGCAGTACAGCAGCGCTCTGACTCGACGGGAACTGTACAGGTACTCCTTCACTCACACACGAATGTAACGATGAACAAAGTGTTGGCCTTCATCAGACTGGATTAGTGTCTAAACTGCTACAGCTTGAATTTGAATGTGTTTACGTACAACTTTTGGGAACAATATTGGAACTTGGGTCTTCAAATTTCTAGACTAATTAATGCTTCTATTAAATTTAATCATTTCAGTTAAGAAAGCTCTCAGCAGTTAAAGAACACATTTGCAGTTGTTACAGAGCGACCTGATGGACCTGAGTGCTTTATACTCCAAGCAACATTCACCCATTCACACAGCTCTTTTAATACTGTGCCTTTAAGTACCATCTGACACTCACATGCAGACTGGAGGGGCGAGGGATCGAACCACCAACCTTTACACCATTTTGGCACCTCTGTTCTTTAGCTGCAAGAATTCACTTTAGCTTTATGTAATCATACATGGCAAATGGACTGATTCTTATATAGCGCTACTCTGAGTACTCAGCGCGCTTATACAACACGTCTTCATTCATCCGTTCACACATTCATACAAGCACTTGAGTGGAGACTGTGAGCCAGGCATTCTCATCCAACATCAGTGTCTGACCTCACAAATGTGCTTCTGGAAGAATGGTCAAAAATTCCCATAAACCTTGTGGAAAGCCTTCCCAGAAGAGTTGAAGCTGTAATAGCTGTAAGGGGTGGTCCGACATCATATTAAACTCCCTGGATTCATATGTGTGTGGGGGCAGATAATATAGTGGTAATATAATGAATATTGGAGTTAAGGAGTTTCCTCTGTATGAATTTGCAGGTTGTTGCTGGCTCTGGTCCTGGTCCCGTCACCCTGTTGGCCTCCACCTTTGACCTGTGCGGTCTCAATCTTCAGTAATGGCCGCACCGACAGGAATGTTAAGGTGAGTCAGAGGATTTAAAACATGGAAAAAGTTCATAAAGAGTGTAGTAACATGTATCGAGTGGATGGAGGGATAAATGTTCTTGATCTGTGTGTTCAGCCAAACCATGAAATGTTTATAGATGTACACAATTTTGTTAGAAAGGCTGCAGCTACTCAGGAGTTCAGTCAACAGTCTGTAATAATGAACCGCACAGGAGACCTGGCAAAACTACAGACTGAATTCTGCTACCGCTATGTATTCATTTATGTCATGGAAGCTTTGGTTTTCTGGGGAAATGTAAACAATTTTGCCATTACAAAGTTTCTGAGTAACCAAATAAACAATCAGCGATAATGGCACACTATGCTGAAACGATCAGCTGTACTGGATTATATGGAATACTTAAAAATGACCACTAGAGGTCTCTCTCAGCTAAAACAAGTTCATCTTTCATATGGCAGCAGTAGGATACAAGGGTTAGGCTTGTCAGACAGTGCTGAATCATCACTTCACCAAGCAGTCTACTTAAAATCAGAATCATAACTAAAGGATCATATATAACTGTTTATAAAAATACATAAAGAGAAAAGCTTGCTTTCATTACATACACTAATGTCCTCACAACTTAACAGCAACCTGCAAACCTCTGTTTTCTTTCTATAAGCCAGTTGAACTTGTGCGGAGCGTTGATGCTCTTTGTGTGTGCGTGATTATCAGACCTGGGCATTGTGAGGGTGTGTTAGAGCCGTCAGATTTGCACATACCAACTTTTAGGTTCAACGCAGCAACAGGTCAGACTGAGCTAAACGAATCTCTTACTGTAGCCTAACAGACCTGGCAAAAAACCATCCCAGTTGTGTGGCAGCTGTTTTGTTCACATTAATGGTTTTAGTTTTTGCTCACCCCCTCTGTTCCATTTCTCAGGTCTCTTCATTCTGTGCTGAGGCCCTGACCATCTGTAACTTGATCCTTCATCCCCGCACTCCCTCCATTGCCCTTCCCTTACCACCCCTCACCATGAAACCTACCTCCACGACTACAGTCCTCCCCTCCTCCCAGGGATCTGCCCCTGGACTAACTTTGCCAACCCTACTTGGAGGTCCTGCCCCTGGTCCTCCTTTCCCCTCCCGTCACTCTCTCAGCCTGGGCCCTCCTACCCTGCTGGGCTCTTTTGAGAACCACCTCTCCCTGGTTCCAGGACTGCCAGGCCAGGGCCCTACCACAGGAGACATGATTCTCTCCCCACACGCTCACCACCAGCCAGACCCTGCAGGGCTGGGCCCTCCAGAGGGGCAAAGACCCGTCTTTGTGCGCTTTGACAAAGAAGAAGCAGAAGATGTAGAGATCTCCTTGGCAAGCGACTCTGATGACAGCGTGGTCATTGTTCCTCCAGGGATGCTAAACATGGAGACCCAGCAGGATGAAACAGCAGCAAACTCACAGAACATGCTCTCTGCTGCGCCAGGTGGCGCTGGTGTCACACTGCCAGGAGGAGAATCTGTCACCATGGTCGCAACCACAGCAGCCACAACCACAATTGATGGAGTCTCTCTGCCCAATGACCTAGCCGCCTCCTCCCCCCTCCTTACTGCTTCCACCACCTCCATCAACTCATTTCCTCCTCCCAGTGCCTCAGTGGTCTCCCTGGTTCCACCTTTGAACTCCAGCACATTTACAGCTCCACCTGGTGGTCTGGGAGAGTCATTGTCTGGCAGACCGCAGCTCCAGCAGATGCTTATGCAGCCCTCTACAGCGAGCCAGTCTGGTCCTATGGGCATACCGCTCCAGATGCACCTCCAGAATCAGCTAAGTCAGCAGGGGCGGCACCTCCACCAGCAACCAGCTGCACCTGCCAGCAGTGAAGATTCTGCTGTCATCAATATCAATAGCACTGATGATGAAGAAGAGGATGATGAGGACATAGATGAAGATGAAGAGCTGGAGGAAGACGAGGAGGAGGGGCTGGATGAGGAGGATGAAGAGGAAGATGTAAGCGAGTTAGCTGATGAGTTTTATGATGGGGAGGAGTATGAGGAGTTAGATGAAGAAGAGGGTGAAGAACTGGAGGAAGAAGAGGAGGAAGATGAAGAGGAAGAGGATGGGGACATACCGCCACTGGAGGGAGTCGAAGACAAGGATGGAGAGACAGGGATACAGGAGGGGAAGCTGCTCCAAGCACAGGTAGATGAAGGACAGATTTCTGGTTTTAATGTGGAGGGAGACGCAGAAGGAGGAATCGAGGAGATCCAAACTAACAGAGCGCTATTTGGAGAGGACAGGATGAAGATGCAGGAGGTGGAGAGCATTGGAGTCCTTGAGGAGGCACGGGAGGGGGAAGTGGAGGAGGAGGACAGTGAAAGGATGGATGACCCCACCATGCCACAGATCCTATGTGTCACTGGTGGAGCAATGGAGGAGAGGGAGGAGGCTGAGGAGGAGAGGGAGCAAGCAGAAGGAGCAGTGCTGCAGAAGGGGGAGGAGAGTTCATGGGAGGAGGGAACCAAGGAGAATGAGCCGGCAGCTGAATCTCAACAGCCAACCAATCAGAGTCAACAGGTACTTCCTGCAGCTTTAAAATCCCACCGATGGGGAAAATGTGTTAGACTGCACTGAGTTAGATTAAAGAAAGAAATGTAGAATAGATAGAAGCTGAAGTTTAAGCTTCAAAGAGTTGAATTCCTTATTTATTCCTCTGAAGCTCAGTGATGACTTTGTCATTTGTTTAATACACGTGTTTAAAACAATGCAGCTTTTTTCTTTCTGGAACGGCTTTTTTTTCTCTGAGCAGTTTGTGCAGAGTGGAGCATAAACAGAGTGAAAAGAGGTGAATGAAAAGAAACAGTGCATCACGGGAACCCCCCAGTAGCCTAGACCTATAGCAGCATAACTAAGGGAGGGTTCAGGGTCACCTGTTCCAGCCCTAACTATAAGCTTTATAATAAGGGAAAGTTTTAAGCCTAATCTTAAAAATAGAGAGGGTGTCTGTCTCCTGAATCCAAGCTGGGAGCTGGTTCCACAGAAGAGGGGC
>JASGAU010395005.1:0-18081 GCA_030220045.1 Australoheros facetus
TATATATATATATATATACAATACAATAATTACAAAAACACACAACACTATTTCAATACAAACAGCTAAAAATAAATGAAAAATACAGTGTGAATTTCTGAGCTACTTGAATGTTTACTTTTGAATCACTTTTTTTGTATGAAGCAAAATGAGATCTGTGAGGTCAAGGTTGTAATGCTACACCAAACAGCAGACTTTGAAGCTGAAAAAAGAAGGATGCTGAAGTGCCAAAAAACTGCAGCTTCTTTACTGACTAAAGGGTGCTCACTCCTCCATAGACTCCATGTCAACATGTTGGTACTGTATAAACATTTTCTGCTAAAGTCACCTGTACAGAGGGTGATGCTGCCCAACTAATTTTTTGCAGCATAGTGGTACAGTGTTTAGCACTGCTCCCTCACAGCAAAAAGGTCCTGGGTTTGTATACAAGGGCCTTTCTGTGTGGCTTTTGCGTGTTTTCCCTGTTCCTGTATAGATTTTCTCTGGGGACTCTGGTATACATCTTAGGTTAACTGGTAAATCTAAAGTGGCCATAGGTGTGAATGTGAGAATAAATGTGAGTATGAATGGTTGTCTGTCTATCTTAGTCCTATAACAGACTGGTGACCCATCCAGGGTGTACCCCACTACTTGTCCTATGACAGCTGGGATAGGCTAGCCCTCTCACAAACCTGAATTGGGTAAGTGGTTAAGAAAATGGATGGATAGCTCATCTGTTGTTTTAAGGCTTAAAGTTATGCATTATTAAAGATGTGGCCACTTTGAGTGACAGGCTGTCAGCTGGGTTTCACCTCAGCTAACCTGAGTCACTCAGCTAGCACTAATCAGCAGTTATATGTTTCTATGTCATGCATCCATACAGTCTGTGGATGTACAGCTGTCAGCTGAGGGTGTGAAGGATATTGTAGTTTTGTCCTAATTGGTCACAAACCAGAGTTTTGGACAGATATGATGGCAGCTCTAGAAGAAGTTAGAAGATCAAGATTCAGTGGTGTTCAGCCTCTGGGCACTATTGACATGTGTACCAAATTTCATGGCTACCCATCTAATACTTGCTGAGAGATTTCAGTTAGGACTAAAGTGGCAGACTGACAGACTGACAACTACTCACTTTAAATATAAAACTTTCCAAATTACCAACAGAACCCAAGTTCTCTGTTAGTACACTCATGGTTTTGCTCTAGTGAACATAGTTTGCTGAGGTAAGACATTCAAAATGGATCTGTTATGTCAGAAAGAGATGAACTGGCTAATATACTGAGCATGATGTAGTCATGAAAGGCAAATCATATTTTCTTCCATCCATCCATCCATCCATCCATCCATCCATCCATCCATCCATCCATCCATCCATCCATCCATCCATCCATCCATCCATCCATCCATCCATCCATCCATCCATCCATCCATCCATCCATCCATCCATCCATCCATCCATCCATCCATCCGGCCAGCCAGCCAGCCAGCCAGCTGGCCAGCAGCCTAAGCAGAAAACCTCAGACCTCCCTGTACCCAGCCACCTCCTCCAGCTTATCTGCGAGAACACCAAAGCATTCCCAGGCCAGCCGAAAGATATAATCTCTCCAGCGTGCCCCCAAACACCTCACCCAAGAGGTGCCCAGGAGGCATCCTAGACAGATGCCCAAACCACCTCAACTGGCTCCTTTCGAAGTGGAGGAGTTGTGGCTCTACTCTGAGCCCCTCTTGAATGACTGCACTCTTCATCCTATCTCTAAGGAATAGGCAGGCCAACCTCAGACTGGGAGGTGCTAATTCTCATACCCACAGCTTCACACTCAGCTGTGATCCAGTGTGAGCCAACAAGAGCACATCATCCACAAAAAGCAGACATGAGATTCTGCCACTTGGCTACACCTAGTAATTCTGTCCATAAAAATTATGAACAGAATTGGTGACAAAGGACAGCCATGGTGGAGTCCAACATCCACTGTAAACTAGTGCCACTTATTGCCGGTAATGCGGACCAAGCTCTCACTGCAGCTGTACAGGGACTGAGTGGTCTGTAATAATGGGCCAGACACCCCATACTTCCAGATCTTCATGCGATGTTGCAGAGGCGTGTCGACCAAGACAGCCTTACAACATTCAGAGCCTTCAGGAACTCAGGGTGAATCTCATCTACCCCAGAGGCCCTGCCACCAAGGAGTTATTTAACCACCTCAGTTACCTCACCCCCAGTGTCCTACCCCTTGTCAACAGACTCTGCTTCCTCTACAGAAGATGTGCCAGTGGGATTAATGAGATCCTCGAAGTATTCCTTCAATGGCCAGACTATATCCTCAGTTGAAGTCAGCAGTGCTCTGCCTGCACTGTGTGGGTAGAGCACCGCTGTCCTCTTTTAAGTCACCTGAAGGTTTGCCAGAATCACTTCAAGGCAGTCCACAAATCTTTTTCCATGGCATCACCAAATTCCTCCAATACCCATGTTTTTGCTTCAGCCATCACCTGAGCTGTGTTTCACTTGGCCTGCTGGTACCCATCAGCTGCCTCAGAATTCCCACAGACTAACCAAGCCTGATAGGACTCTTCTTCAGATTGATGGCTCCCTTCACCTCCATCTTACACCATCTGGTGGGATTACTACTCTGTGCTGCGGCCTCAACAATGGAGGTGCGGAACATGGTTCATTTGGACTCAATGTCCTCAGCCTCCCTCGGAATGCTGTCAAAGTTTTGCTGGAGGTAGGAGTTGAAGATCTTGTATACTGGGGACTCTGCCAGGCCTTCCCAGTGCACCCTCAATATACGTTTAGTTGTGCCAGGTCTGTCCAGCATCCTCCCCACCACCTGATCAAACTCACCACCAGATGGTGATCAGATGACAGCTCAGCTCCTCTCTTCACCCGAATGTCCAGAACATGAGGCCGCATATCTGATGATCATTGACCTGCAACCTAGGGTGTCTCGGTGCCATGTGCACTTATGGATATCCTTATTTTCAAACATAGTGTCTGTTATGAACAAACAGTGCTTTGCACAGAAGTCCAGTAACAGAACACCATTCAGGTTCAGATCAGGCAGCACCATTTCTCCCAGGTCTCACTGTCATTGTCCATGTGAGCAGTTCAGAGTACCCAACCTTCGTGGAGTTGCTGGGTAGGGTGTTCTCTATCATCCCCAAACCAAGGACACCAATACCAATTTCTGTGACTCTAAAAAAATGCCCTAGCAGGCTAATCGACCCCAGCTTTGTATTTTTTAACTGCGTTTTTAGCTCCCTGATATTGCTATTCACCACTTGAAAGATGTTATAAATGGGTAGCAATGTTCCTTAAACTTTCTTCTTAAGAAGGATCTCTACATTATATGAGACTCCCCATACAGGCATAATTACTCTGTGTAATGAAAGGAGGACAAATAATACTGGCAAAATCCTCTTATTTTGAACAATCAATGTGTTTACTGATAGGGAATCTCATTTAGAGCATGCCTGATTGCACAGTGATGAAAGAAGAATCTATAAGCATTCTTTGCTTTTCAATTATAATGTCCTTTTTATTTATTTATTTATTTATTTTTTACAATGTCTTTAATAAGAAAGTTGCAAGGCTATAAAGTTCTGTAGTTTTCAACAGTGATAAAAACAGGAAACATCTTCATCCAGCTTATTGTTATAAAAATAAGCACATCAGGTAACAAGGCAGTATTCTCAGCTACATATGAAAAGCAGACCAACATTAAAGTTAAAACACACAATAAGGGAGCCAACTACTGATCCTCTTTGGTGATAAATGTATGAAAAAAACAATAAAATGATATATATATGCAATTATCTTGTCTAGGTCATGGTAATCCATAAGTCATTTTCACAATGCTGTGGTTTATAGGAAATCGGACAAATTTAGCTTGTTTAGAACATGAAGGCAACAATTTGACATTTTTATCTCATTCATTCTGCGAGGGCATGTTCCATTTCTCCCAGACTAAAAGGAAACAAAGCTCAAGTCGTCTTGACATTGATAATACAATTACCATCAGAGGTTCTTGCTCCCTAAATGTGATTTCAGAGCTAATGAGACTGACATCAATGGTTTGATTAAAAATGTAGAAGACCTCTGTGAGATGCCTTTGTGATACTTGCTAAAAAGGCCAAATATTAATGATTTATTTGCTTTTATTTGAAAAATATGTAGGGGGATGTATTTGATGCTTTTAGGGGACGGCTTAAAATCCTGCGCTCATAGTCTCAGAGCTGTGCATACAGCTCTACGGGGCATAAAGGAAAAGAATAAAAAAAACAGATCTCTAAACCCAACAGAGGAATGATTACACTTCTCTCTGCCGTTTGTGACATTTCTGGAAGTTAATTATTCATCATGCTTTTCTCCCTCTGTTGCTGGGGGGCAGCTCCTGAGACTGTTTTAGTAGAAAAAATGAGAAAAGGAGCAGTGCTCTTCCATCTCCTCCTCAACTCGCCCTCCCACGATAACTCAACTCCTCCCTCATGTTGTCTTTATTTCACTCCATCGCTCTCTTTTCCTTATTCTTTCTGTCAAGAAGTTTTATTCTACAGAGATTACGGATGTTGGGGTGTTAGGAGAGGAGCGGGCTATTTCCATAGCCACAAGGACAGTTCCTGTGCCCTTTGCCATCAGGGGCTTAGGCTGGTTGAAGGGTTTGTGAACACACGTCTAGCGAAAAGCTTGCTGTCGTCTCCTCTTAGGGAATACAAAGGGCTTGCTATCGTTGGTTCTCCCCTTGTCATCAAAAGATAGGAGTGGAGGGAGAAAAACAGAGACAGGTGTGTGCTGAACTCTCTGCCTTGCTGCTCCCTCGGAGCCAACTGTGACATTTGGTGGGACAAAAAGCAAAAGAATTTTATGATTAACTGTCACACCTCTGACATTACTTTGCCTGTTTGGAAAGTTTCCGCTTGGAAATTCAAGTCAGTCAGTTGTTCTAGAAACTTGATGTTATTTATCATAAATAGGAAGATGGCATATGGAAAATTTTTTTAATCCCCTGGTAAGAGACTTTTACTTATTTATTTATTTTAATGTTGACTATAGGAAGGGATATGCTAATTATTACATCTTTTTCTGCCTGTGTCATAAGCCTCCTCCCCATTTGGAAATCTACAGAACCTGAGGAGCAGAAAATCTTTTACCCTTACACACTCATTCTTGACTGTGAATGGTGGATGTTCTGACTGCCTCTAGATCAAATGAGATATGGCCTGAAATGTGGGGGCTAACATGGCCCTAGATTTTTCATGCTTGTTAAGGAGCAGAAAAAGACTGAGGGGGCTGCAGTTTTTTTTTGTTTTTTTTCCCCGTTTTGGCTGCACTTATAGACACAGCCTGCTTTTGACTGATAGAACAAGTGCATATGAGGCTGATTTCACAATATTCAAAAGCATTTCAAGACTGAATACAGAATAATCTTTAGCTGAACGAACACTTCAGTGGTACTATTTATTCGGTGGCAAACACACTGTAGCGTTCCCCAGGCTGAATCTAACTTGGGAATAATGATCTTGGGAATGTTTGTTCACTTTGCCCACAGCGCCCTCATTACTGCTGCTAGGAGTCACTTGCTTCATCTTTGAAGATAGATACATTTTGCAATATATTATTAATACATATTGTTTCCTTTGAGTCTTATGGGTTTCTGCATAGACAAAAGCTCATTGAGCCGCATATTTCAGACCTCCAGCATTTTTACTGAATTAAATTCAGTGGCTTTAATGGGAGCTGTCTCACAGTGCCCACAGATGAAGGCAATTCAGCGTGACTGCAGGTGTGTGGATGTGGCTCTGTAGAATCGATGAATAGTTTGTAGGATGACAGCATAAATAAAAAGAAATATGCTCCTAATCCATGACTCTCGACACAGAAGTGTGACATTACTAAATTAAGTTGTAAACTGGGAGGATGTTCCTTAATATTTCAAGGTCAAGGTTCATATTTAATTGGGAATAGTGAACGTACAAAGCTACAGCATGCAGGACCACAGAGGCAAGCTGTTATTATGGCAGCCCAGTAATGCTGTAAGGTGACAAAGAGATGAGCAGAAGACAGATTCTAACATATAATAAAATGGTAATCCACAACAAAATATGTGTACGCTGTTCTTTATAATTCTCTTTCTCAATCGCTGGCATCTCATACTGTAATAAAACAGTTTTTGTCATGGTCCTGGGCCGTCTGCCCAGCGTTTTGTGTTTAATTTTATTTTCCTTGTGTTTTCCCAGTTTGTTTTGGTTTTTATTGTTCTTAGTTCTGGCTTTTTCATTTGTGGTGTTGTGGTTCCGTCAGCCCTGTCTCCCCGGCGTCTGTGTTCTGGTGTCTGTTTGTCTTTTTGTCTTACCCTTGACCTTCTTTGTTTCCGTATTGAGTTTTATTCCCAGTGTTGTGACTAGTCTGCGTTTCTGTCCCATGTCTGTATCTCTGTTTCCCTGTGCCGTGTTCCCTCTTTAGTCACTTCCTGTTTTATTTTGACAGTCTTGTGTTCTCCATGCTTTGAAGTTAGTTTAACTTCCCCTGTTATTAGTTTCATTTGTTTCACCTGCTGTGCCCTGCTGTTTCCTCTTGCCCTGATTACCTAATGTGTATTTAAGCCCTCAGTTTTCCTGTTCTTTGTCGTGTTGTCATCTATGTCCAGCTGTGTGTGTGTCTCTGTTCCTTGTCCCCCCCTAGTTTTAGTTCTGGCCACAGACCAGCCCAGTTTATTTGTTTATACTGTCCTCTTTTTCAATAAAGTCCTTTAAGTTCATTTTTGCACCTTTTTGAGTCCTGCTTTTGGGGTATGCCTTTCCGGCCAGCCACAGCAACCATGACAGTTTTAAGTGGAAGTTTGGACTTTTTTCATTTGCTTCAAAAAGCAATATTAAAAGTGACCTTGTTGCATAATGTGAAAATAATATAAATCAGCTGGAGTTTCCAAATGGCACAGATTAAAACCAGATGTGATATTAACATCTTTTTTATCTCTGGTGTGTATTGGTAGTTATTGACTTACTTGACCCTGAGTAATGCTGTCATGCAAATGAAATGCAAAAAAATGCCACGGAAGTAGCATTAAATAACACACAAGTGAGCAAAATACACAATTTAATTGTTTAAGAATGCTTTCCTATTGATTTCAGCATAATACTGTGTGTTTGCTAAAACAAGATATCACCGTACCACATTAAGAGAATTATGAACACACAGGAAACTGTTCACTGAAAAAATAATCGTACAAAACACGGGTGTGCGGCAGGTTGTAGGTGGAAACTAATGACATTAATGTCTAATGATTATATGTCCGATAGGTAAAAGCAAAAAATAAAAGCAAATGTAAAATACATTTTTCCCATTTGTTCATAATCATTTCACTAAAGTCAAGCACATGTAATTGTATATTAAAAACCATTTATCTAACAGCCATGAGAAATGTTGATTAATTAGTTATCCAACCTATCCAGCATTGTCAATTATAATTACTGTAAATAGTAATCATAATTGTTTCCTAAATGTTGCCAATAGAGACAAAGGTAGGAGAATTTTGAGCAGGGTTTTAAAGAAAAATGCATTTTTATCAAACCCTGACCTTATCTGACCTTGAAGAAGAGGTCAGAGGTCCCCGTATATCATTCCCTATATGTTTTCGATACAAATAAAGGCAGTAATAAACATAGTTATCAATAGGTCTCTGTGAAGGAGAGGTCAGAGGTCAAAAGTGACATGATATTTTAAATCTTCCTATATGTTGACAAGACATACCACACGTGTAAGAATCATAGTTTCTAAGTTATAAGGCTTTTTGTCAATTTTCAACCAATAACTCATTAAGTTGACCTTGAAGACCTTGGTGGATGTGACCCAGATTTTAATGGATTATTAACATGACCCCGCTCTACACCCCTACAAAGTTTTCAGAATTCATTCTGAGCTTTTTGAGCTATCGTGTTTACAGACTCACATGAACGTAAATGCTACCAAAACTGGCTGAGAATTCATATCTTAATGAATATATCCTAATGTCTACTTCAGTCATCTTTCCACATGCGCCCATGATGCCACAACAACTGCAGTGGTTACCCAAAATCACTTTATTGAGCTCTGCTGAAATCTCTTCTTCTATTCTATGCTGCACCACGTCTGCCCGTGCTCATTTGAAAAAAAAATGAGTACTGTTGCTTTGCCTCTTGTTGCTGCTGCCAGCGAGCGCTCACAGTAAGATACTACTAACTTTGCTCATGTTGCTTATAATGTAGCTTGAGCGATTTAATTGCATGTTTGTATTGTACGGTTCGGCTAATGCTAGTGAGCTTATTTTGGAGCACTTCCAGTGCAAACTGCCGTCTGTTTTGCAAACCTCTTCCTCCTCCCCATGTATTTTCTCATCATGACTATTATTAATGAGTGGGTATGCTTTTTTAATAGATGAGGACAGGCAAAGGTTGATGTAACAGGCAAGATGCAAAGCTAATTGGCAGGTCACATTGATGTATGGTGATGTAGTCGTGGCAGTGAGTCTTGATTAAAACTAATGGCATTTTCCTTTCCAACTAACCTCTCTGCTATAGTTCAACCAAGCAACCAGAACAATCAGCAGTGCATTAAGAATACATACCTCATATACTGTTACTGTCTGATTCACAACCACAGAGATTTATAATGTAAAGATGCGTGATGATTATTTCACTTCATTACTGACTCGCTGTCTGTTTATTTCCTTCACATCATGTCAGTATTTTACCATTGAGATCCATGTCATCCTGATATGATACGCGATGCATAAAACATTGCACTTGCTCAAAGAATAATTCATGCAGACATAACAAAGCATAGAAGAGGATGCCACAAATGTCTACTATAATAATGCATTTGCCTGTGATTACTGATGGTAAATCTTATTGCACATGTTGTTGGTGTTCACACATATTTGGGTAAATAAGGAACCAGCAACTTTTAATATGAAAGGAGACATTTTTGAGCAATTTTGACCATAAAAAAAAAAAAAAAAAATCTGTGTAGATGCTTATAATGATGATCTTCATGTGTTGAGTAGGCTATTGATTTATTACTTTAACAGCACATTTTCATTACAATCATTATGTTTTAGTTTCACCTATAAAATTAAAGCGCTCTCCATCCATTTTCTTCCACTTATCCAATTCAGGGTCATCGAGGGGGCTAGAGCCTATCCCAGCTGTCATAGGGCCAAAGGCAGGGTACACCCTGGAAAGGACGCTGGTCTATTGCAGAGCTACCACAGAGAGAGACAGCTCACAATCACACCTATGGACAATTTAGAATCACTAATTAACCTAAGCCCACACATGTTTTTGGACTGTGAGGAATGCAACATTTAGCAGTTTAATAGTAAACTTAAACTCACTAGGCCATTTCCTATTTAATTTTGATTTCAGCAGCAGATCAAGCATACCTGTAAGTGAACGCAAACAAATTTGTCCAATTTCCCTGTTACAGTACCTTCTCTAATCCCCAGCTACAGGGACTCAGGACTAGTTATTTCTGTGTGTACATCCATGCTAGCCATTCATCCACTTTTCTGTCAAAGCCACTGGGAGCCACTGGAGATGGGCAATAGATGGCACATATGGCTCTGTAGTCGCAGGTTTGAGACCCATTGGGTAAGGGATTAGTACCTTTGATGGCTTAAGTGTGGAATCAAAGTTTATTCAGGGATAATATTAATTGAGATCACTGTCCTCTGGTTTGGATACGTGTCCTCTGGTTTGGATACGTGTTTTCAAATTACAACTTGGAAAAACTATTGTTAATGCAGAATGGAGACACACAACTGTAACAGAAATAATATCATTAGGTGAGGCTGATTATATCTCTGCTCAAAAAAACTACATTGGAAACTCCTAAATGCTCTGTTTCATCTAATTTTAATATTAAGCATGCATCATTTTAAGAAAAAAACAAATTTAAAAAAAAAAAACTTCAAGAAGACGGTTTGTCATCATACATTAAACACTTAACAAGCAAAGCATTTTTAAAAAAAAGTATAATTAAGTACCGAGCAGCACCACTGCTGATTTTTGAATTTAATGTTTTACTAACACTTAAGGCAATGATGGCTACCTGTGCTTCTGCTTATTATTGCTTTCATTAATTTAATGTATTTCATTATATTTTTCTTTTCATTCCCACCTTTCTGCCTGTGATTTCATGACAATAGTGGTTACTTTGCCTAATGATTTTTTTTCTTGTGTTTGTTTGCTATGGTGTCTTACAGAATGTTGATTTTTTTTTTTTTATTAACTTTGATTTCTTGCAGCACTTCACTTGTGCATCTCATTATCACTGTCATTTCTGAGAGTATTTCAAGGACAGCAATAGTGTGTAAAGAGGCTGAATGTTATCCCTTTGGTCCATTTCAGATGTTTTTCAAGAACAGGAGAGTGCCAAACATAAATCTTCAAAATTGCTGCTAAGGTCCCTGCCACAGCCAAGCCAGCTTGCTTGTTTATCCCACTTACAAGATTTTTTTTTCTTCATTTTTTACTGATAAGAAGGTCGGGTAAGACGCTGTGATACAACAAAATTAAATCTCTGAAGTCATGCTAATTTTAATGTTTGCTCACATGACATAAGATTAATTTATCTATCTCACATAGATGTCAGTATTAGATTTCAGGTTTGCTTTCAACCTCACGCTTTTGTGAAACTAAATGCTTCCAAATGCCATCCACCGGGCAAAATAAAGGAAAGGATTTTGCTCAAGTGGCAGGATTAGAGTCATAAAATCATGAGAGAGAAGAATGAGAGCCAACAACCCATCACATCCGATATCATCAGAAATTAACCTTCGGGGTGGAAAGACTGAACCAAGAGTGGTGAAGAGAGACACGGAGGAAAGGTAGAGGAGAGGAAAAGAGGCAGGTAGACAAATGCTGAGAGATTTGGCAGGCCTTCAAGGATGTAATTCTAGGAGAAGACCACATTAATATTTAGAGGCGCTCTCAGGTAAAACAAAATGAGCAGAGCAGCCCCAGCCTAACAGGAAGGACTGGCAACAGACGGCATGAGGATCCACTGGGCATGGAGCATTCACACGAGAGCCATGCTTTAGGATTTTGCAGTGGAAGACTCAACTTCCTAACGGGATAAATAGAAAATTAAAATAAAGTCACAGCATTCTGTACAGTATAACAAGCGGTCCAAAATTTTGAAACTAATCTGAAAGGGAAATTTACTGATACGGTTTATTTCTCTATTTGGTGCAGAAACACTCCCTATGATGAAATTTCTTTTAAATAATATGCAAATTTTTACGTGTTCTAACATTCAAATGAAATCATCATTTTCATCACACCACAAAAATGTAAGCCTGTTGTTAAAATTATTAACATATACCTTTTCCTTATAAAATATTTAATAAAATCCCACATACATATATGCCCAATGTATAAATATATTTGTTTTTAGGATTTTAAAGATCATGTTTTCAATTGTTTAGGTAAAAAGTGACTTGAATTGTCTCACACAAGTATTTCAGTCTGTTTCCTACATTGCACAGTCATGAGTTTTCTCACGTGATAAATTAACTAAAACCATAACTGCACAATTTTCAAAACTACAAAACATAGTTAGTGAGATTGCATTATTTTCATGAATTTTCACTAAAAATATGTGTTGTGATGGAGACAATATTGTGTGGCAGAAAACTGTTGAACAATGTTCACTTTTATTACCCCTGACATAAAGTATCATCAGTTCTGAAATGGATAACTTGTAATTTTAACTGAAACCATTCATGCGTATTATATCAGAATAAGAATGAAAAAAAAACTGCTTCTTGCCTGCTCTGTGTACTGAACCAAGATTAATACAGCTTGAAATTACATCTGACACACTGAAACTAACATTTACAAAGTTTGGAATTAGTAAGTTGAGCTTCAAAATGAAATCAGACTGAAACTAGTTTGAAAGGGTTAAGTTCAAAACGAAGCAACAAAATCCCGTCCTTTAAAGTTTTAAAGTGAGTTTAAATGTAATGTAACGGTCTAACACTGACCTCCAGCCATCTGCTGTCCTGACACATGACTACTGCTATGATCACCAAACACCCCCCACCCAAGTTTGACATTGTGCACAGAAATATGATCTTTTTTTTTTTTTACTTAACATGAAACTTTTTATGCTTTTTAAAAAAAAATTGCTTAGCAGGAAATGTAACTAAGCAGAAGGCCTGTATAAGATGAGAAGAAGAAAAATGTTAGAGAGGGTAACGGGGAGCAAAGCATATTGAGCAAAGCATGATGTGCATTGAGTAGAAATGTCATTGAAATGAAGACTTTGACATAATTCTGGACTAAGCACGGGCAGCGTGACGGTCTTGCAAAGCAACTCTGTGATTCCAAGGTCAACGTAATGAGAGGCTTGAGAGGGAACGTGTCCAACGGGGCAACACATCTTCAGACCCTCCAGCGCTGTTTGGTTGTAATGAGGTTGCTGAAAGGTCACCGCTAATTAAGCACCAGGCGTCATTAGAAATCTTTGACTTTTCAAGAAGTCAGTTTGCTCAGTGCTCATATTGACAGAAATACTTTTTTTCTGACCATTTAGCAAATTGAAGAAAAAAACAAAAACACAATAACAAAAACATTTCATGCATAATTGAAAATTAAGGCTGAAACAGAAGCCAAATTGAGGTATTTTAAAAGAAACAAAAGCACTTATACAATGACCTATAAAAGTGCTATGGATGCAGAACATTCCCAAGACTGTTCTGAGTTAATGAGATAATGACAACTGAGAGATTCTCAAAGAAGCAGGAACCCTTACACTGAAAAATAGCACTAGACTGCTTGATATATGTTTAATTCAGTGAAAGAAGCCTACTCTTCACAGTTACCATAGCCTCGCCCTTTATTTAGAGTCTAATTCAGAATTCAGAAGCACAAAACATGGATGAGACCCTGCAGAAAAGTGTGCTCATTTTAGCTCAGCAGAGCGGCGTCGGTGCATGAATTTATAAATTGTTAATCTATACGTTGTTCTGTTGTCTAACGTCTGGCCAGGCATGAACAATGATACACAGTTATGTGTACTGGAAAGCTGTTATGTGCTTTTTAATTGAAAGCCCTCAAGAAAACCAAGACAAATGATGAAATGAATTATTGCATGAAACAAAATGGAAATGGAATTATATGGTGACAAGCTGGGTCCTTAAAGACTTTTCTGTCACTGTCATTAAGGGGATCTATTCAGTCATTCCTCAATAAAATTTTCAATCCTCCCATCTGTGCTCATTCGACATTCCTTTATGAGCAGATTCTGCTTATAAAGATTGGACAGCAACTGGAGGATAAAATCCCTTCCCCTTTTAAAGATCCTTGTGTGCAGCACGGACCACACCAGACTCTGGTACCAGCACAAGTAGAGAGGTGGAGCAATATACCTGTAGGCTGGTAAAGAGAGGCTTCAAATAAAGTACCTGGGTCTTGTGGAGAGGAGCTCGAATAGCTATCGTCCTCATACATATCGAAATTACTGGGAGAATTGCTGCAAATTGCAGCTATCGCCACTTCAGCACTGCAATCTAGTGCAGATGGAGTGTCTGCCAGGGTACAGCTGCACCAATCAGAGACAGTGTACCCTCCTGAAGGAAGCACAGGCAGAGCTGGAGGCCAAGGCATCATTGTGTCAGCTTCAGGAATGATTGGCAAGGCCTCAGCTGCTTGGCTGACTGGATCCCTGGACAGCCAACATCAGTATGTCAGACTCACTGAGGAATCATACTCTTGAATAATTGATTGAATATGAACGCAGTATTGGAGGAGCTTTAACTGAAAACACTTACAAGTGTTTTAAATAATAGATTGCATGGGATTGTAGTTTGTATTTCTCTTTGTCATATGGGATATGGTATCATCTGATATTTCACTGTATTTTCAGACAGCTGGGTTCCAGAGCAATCTTAATCAGTCCCCCTGGGTTGAATTGCACTCTCTAGCTTGTGCTCCTACATTAATCAACATATTAAATGCATTTGGTGCACATGTACTCATACCTGTATAACTGTAGCAGTCCTTGACAGGATTTCCTAGTAGATTAAAGGTGTAGTAGCATTTTAGTAGAGTAGATAGATAAGTAACACATCCTGATGCACGTACATATAAAAATGAGTATTATTAAATACCTGTCTGAGTATGAATTAAATCTTTTATAAATAGTATGATAATTCCAAAGGGCACACATCTGCAGAGAGATGTGCAGCTTAAATACTGAGGGAGAAACAGTGATCTAAAATGTAACATCTTGGATGAAAGAGATGAATGTAAGTCAGTTCAATGAGCACAGTGAAGGCTACAAAGCAAGCAAAACAGAGCTTCCACACACCCACACTAAAAGACACTAGTCAATGACCTGAGACAGACATCATTTATCTAGCACAGTATATGCATTTTAAGTGCATTGTATCTTTCCAAGGATTTTTGCTCCTCTTTCCAAGTGTTAAGTGAATAGTTAGGGACCAAAGTAATACATAAGCTTTTATAAAGCTTCTTTCATGTGGAGCCAATTATCATGGCAGCAACTGTATGAAACACTGTTGCAGAAACACTCTTGAAATTGTACACTGTGTCACAGTGAGGAATTAAATATAGTGTTAGCAAACTCGTGAAATGGTTTTCTGGATTATAATTACTAGTGGCTACGGCTTGAGGGAGGAAATCTGCAGGGTAGAAAGCCAATGGCGGTATAAAACACAGAACCACTGTTGGTGGGCAGATACTGGCTGTAAAGAGCCCCCCCCCCCAACTTCATCTATACGTGATCAAAATAAGAATTCTATTGCTTATGTTGCTGTGAAAGGCTTTGCAGATGCAGAATTATTCCAAATGCCCGACTCCGTAATGACAAAGTGTAAATCCGAACTGATCAGGAAAATAATAAAGAATACATTATGATCTGACTGAAGCGTGTTCCTCAGACTGTTCAGTAAATTATTGTTGCGGGAACAAAGTTTTATTAACAATTGTACGATGGGCACAGTTTGGATGATTCTGTTTAAAGATTTGCACTTGTTGGCAATATGCAAGTCGGGGAACGTATTAAATGATGCACATTATTCAGCAGAATAATGACTGATCCCTAAATGTAAAAATAATTTGTTTGGGTTTTCTGCTTTGTTAGTTGCAAATTAATAGATCAGTGTCAGTGCATTTAATGATGACACTACAAGCTACAGACTTTTAACAATGATTATGGAAGAACACCATAACATGTTTACAGGGGGGGGGGTTACCTAAAAGTGGGAGTGACTAATGGATTCACTGTGCTTATTATTGTTTAATAGCATGTAGTTGAAACAAAATTTAATTTCTTTATATAGAAAATGAACTAAAAAAAACCCAAAAAACATGTTAGCGTTTGACTAATGAACCATAAAAGGTTAATGGCTAACTACCTCACAGTTGTCTTAAAAAAAACCCCACAGATATGTTCTTATATATAAACTGGCAACTTGTTTCTTAGTGGAGTCTGAGGGATTAAATGTCACCTGCTGTAAATAACACAGGCTTTTGAATTTGAGATTTGCTTCCTCGGGCTGAACAAATCATCTAGCGACGACTATGGTATTATAGAAAAAGACAAATGGCAAAATTATATATAACATTTTTTAATGTCCATTCATTCTTACAGTATGGTTATGGGGGCTATTGTGCGAAGCAGAGAGAATGAAGAGTTTTCACAGCTATGCGAAAGGAGTTTTTTTAGAAACAATGGAAGCGACACATGGGGGATGGATGGTGAGCGCCTGGTGGAATAATGAGGCTATTTATTCCCTCTAACGGGAACAGTGAGAGTTCAGGGGTAGACTGTGTAGAGCCTTCTAGAGAGTTTCTCTAAGCTGCGACCTTCCTGTAAGGTACAGTAGTTTCAAATCGGCTTCTTGTGTACACTGTTTATACACGTATGTGTGTTTATCCATATATGCGCATTTACATGTGCAATGCAATACCCGTGGCAAGAATATGCATCCATATAGTGGTGCATTCCTGGGAGCAGTTATATATTATATAAGTTGTTAATTATGAACAAAAACATTCAAATATGACTTTTCTTAGTTTTCAGCTTCAGCCCCTCTTATAATTCCCTTTATGTTTCTCTTTCATCTTCACAACCCATTGGATTTTCCTCCATAACCACTTTCTTCTCTTTCTCCACTGTGAGCTGTTCCGATCGCTAACAAACCCGCGTTTCCTTTTCCAGTTATTTCAAGTTTTTCTGTATCATCTGCTCTTGACCTTTCCTCTCTATCTAACTCCCTTAATGTCTAAATATATAATTTGCTCTCACATCTTATATGAGGATGGGCATGGGAAGGTGTGCAGCCAAAAGCCTTCACTTTAAATGAGGCAGAGGCATCCCCTTTCTGTTAAAGACTGGAGCAATAAATCTTCCAGAGTGCAATCAATCTGCAATCCATCCTCTTTTGTCTACTAACTGGTGGGTAGCCAGCAGCACTGACCCCTGACCTTGCTGGTGTCTGGTATTGCTGCTGCTGGGAGAAGATGCAGGACCACATCATTGGACTGTTTGACAGATTGTCAGAGACGGACCCCCGATGTACTGCAGTTGTGTTTATTGCGTCTCTTGGAACAGGTCTTCTTTGGAGTGTAAATGGAGTTGCTATCTGCCTGACCTTTCCAGTCCCACCTTGGACTGCAGGGTTGTGCAAGGTAAAGAAAAGGGCCAGTATTATCACTTGTTCCTATTAGTTGATCAAATGTTTGTTCAAACCAATGAAAACTTCCCTGGCTTATTGCAAAAAAAAACAAAAACACATAAACAAAACAAACAAAAAAAAACTGTCCACAGTCAAAATAATGGAAAAAACACACAAAGAAAAGCAAATTGAGCCGTTATCCTCACGGGAACTGTGATGTTTTTTGAGTTTGTGCTCTCATTGTAGATATAGTCCTTCTTTAGATTTTCCGCTGGGTGACAAGAATATAAATACAAGCTTGTGATACATGCACGCTGTGGAGGATAAATGTGTGTGTGAGCATGTGTTTATGCATGAATGTGTTGGAAAGAAAAAGATTAGGAGGTAAGAAAAAACAGAGACAGCCGCCTCTGTAGTTATAACTGTGGTTATAAAAAGTGAAGATGTCACTGTCTACATGGACGCATTGCTGCATACAATATTTTAACCATGTGAATCACGTTCCCTAATTTTTGCATTCATGCTTGTGAGCAACAAGCTTACCAGTGAATATTTAGCTCATACCAAGAATCTGTGGTAAGAGCGGCTGTTGTTATGCATCATGCAGCACAGCAGAAGTCAATCAAGGATCATGAACCTTGAAACCTCTGAACAATGGCAGCAAAAGCTCTGTGCTAATATGATCATATTTCTTTTTTTTAATGATCTTCTATAATCTGTAACAAGCAAGCTGTGACTTCTTTTTAACAAATGTACTAGTGCATCACAAAAAATGATTAATGATTACATTTATTTATTCTGCTTGAGCCTGGGTTTGTCATTATTTGGGAGTACAAATAATAATAATGTACTTTTTACTTTTACTCCCTACATTTTAGCACAAATATCTGTACCTTCTACTCCTGACATTTTCAAAACAGGCTCGTGATTTTTAAATTTTTATTTCACATCACTGCGGTCCTTCAAACATCAAACCAATCTGAGCCTAAATGGAGGAACAATAAGACATAAACAACACAGACAATCCTATTGGTATATCCGGGGCTTATTACATACAAAGAGAGACTTTAAAAATATCTTCTTTAAGAGAGATAATGCAAAGAGGGCAGCAGAAATTGCAACAAATATAACATCACAGGGACACAATGACATGCATTCAGACGGGGACTCTTAACCCACATTGCCTAAGTGTGAATGTGGTTGTGTGTTTGGTGGTGGTCGGAGGGGCCGTAGACGCAAATTGGCAGCCTGTCAGACTGCCCCTGGGCAGCTGTGGTTTCATTAATAGCTTATGACCACCAGGTATGATTGAGGTGTGAAAAAACGGGCAGCACGGTGGTGCAGTGGTTAGCACTGCTGCCTCACAGTTAGAATACCATCTGGAAGGTCTGGGTTCGATTCCACCTTGGCCCAGGCCTCTCCC
>JASGAU010395008.1:3482-17467 GCA_030220045.1 Australoheros facetus
GACTGTTATAGCTACAGCGGTCACGTCGTCCTCTTTTTCCTGTCTGCTGTGCGCCTGAGGTGCAGCAGTCACCTGTGTGTGCGCATTGTGCCTGAGTGCATGGCTGTCTGCCCGGATGCCTGCACACAGCTACCCCACAGCAGGCTGGGGCTGAAAACTAGTTTCATGCTCTGGGGGTGTGTGGTAAGAGATGCACACAAATCACATGATAACATTTAATCCTACATAACATTTTTTGCTTGTAACTCCAGCGCAAGGAACTGTAGCGTGTTTACAAAAAATTATATGCTTAAATTACTGTAAAGGCAGTTAGAAACACGATGAAAACAGATTGGAGGGGGTACTACTTCTTCACATAAGACAAAATAGGTTTTATGAAATCCTGACAAATTTATATTACCTGTACTTGGCTGGTCTTAAAATACAAGACACACAGTCATGTATAAAAAATACATGACTGTGTGACAGTAGACAAACTGGATAAGCACAGCTAACACACATGTGCCTGTATTTGTTGTGAAGGGTATCAGGAGTGAGATGTTTCAGTGTTTAGGTGTTAGTTCGTTATTGTGACGTTTATAAGCTTAGTTTAAATGAGATGGTCATTGCATTTTGGTATATATGGACAAGTTAGTTTATTTATATAGAATATTTAAGACAAATAAAGAAGGAAATTTTTAAAGCGCCTGTGTAGACAGAGAAATGAATGGCAGGCTCTAGAAATAGCAGGGAATGTGTAGAGGTCTCTTTATGCAGTAAACGGGTAAGTGAGCATCACTTGAGTCTAATCTAATCTAAAAACCTGATTAGTTGAGGTGGCTGTTGATGGCTGTGCTAAACTCAATTTCTGTCTGAATGTTACTATTCAGAAATTGAGTTTATATCTACATAGAGCGCTGTGTGAACAAACAACAGAGTCACCATGCAGCAGCACTGGAGGCAGGAGGCCCTGAGTGTGTGCACTGTGTTTGTCATGAACTGTATGATTTGTTGTTTGTTTTTTTTTCTCATAAAGATTAAGTTAACAAGCATAATTAGTCTAATAACCAAAACAGTGGTCTTGCTTTTGAACTTCTGGCTTGATGCAGGTGCTTGGATGAAGACTTCTTCGGCTTCTGGATCCTGTAATTGCCGTTTTTTCAGTATTTGCTGTGGGCCAGGTTAGGATAGGCTGCATTAGCAGGGCTTTTCCTGCATAAAAACAAACCAAAAGGAAACTCACGAGGACTGCATTTGTTACCAGTTTGCATAAGTGGGGGTTAAGTTAACAAATGGCCTGAAATAACAGGAAAATGGATGGACTTCAGTTAAGTAAGATAACAAGGATGGATTTTTTTTATTTTTTTTTAACTTCTTGTGCATAGTCACCCCTGAAAGACCTTTTAGGAGCCATTAAAACACAGATTAACCTACCGTGCTCTTCAGTGGAGGGAGAAAAGGATAATCAAACATGTGCTCTCCACAAACACACACAAAGGTTTTGCCTATGTTCGAATCCAGAACTTTCTTGCTGTGAGCCACCATGCTGACAACTGATCATTTAGTCCTTAAGAATCCTTTACAAACAACATCTTAAACCTAACGAGACAGCCTTTTATCACTGCAGTTCAGCTTTCCTTATCAGACTGTTCAGCATAAACACTGCATCACACTGAATGATTAGAAAACTCTCAGCATAGAAACCTAATTGCTGCTAACTGCCAGTAACTGAATTGTTTCACAGCGTTGTTCTGTCGATGGGAAAACCCGAGCAATGACTTACAGCTCTCAGTTCGGTCATAAGGAACTTCTTGCAGTGTTTTTAATTGTGTTGTTTACAGGGGGAAGACTTACGCAGTTTAGCATTGTGCTGCCTGTGTGAGGTGATTTTAATGCCTGTGGTGGATGTAATAACACAAGCAACACTGATATGGGATGTTTTGTCTGTCAAAAGAATATTCCTGTCACTTACTTTAGCTGGAGAGAAGCATGTGGGTTATACCTCTGGGTAGCAATAATGTCAGATGCAAATTTTCATGCATTGTAAAATACAGCGGTGTTGGCAACAATGCTTAGTGCTGGCCTGCCTTCAGTTAGAGCCCTTCGACCAAGCAATTGTTAAGTTCCCTTTTTGTTGTGATTTACTGAGATGACTCAAGACCTGTCAGTATTTGGTGGTGAAGTCCTGATTGTGTAGCCTCTGGGTTTTCCTTTGTTCTGCGTTTCTCTCACAGTGATTCCGCGCTAACAGGCAATGAACCTTTGAACCTCTTATCAATGCTTCAGGTATTCAGTTGAATTTACTGTCCAGGGCTAAAATAAGACTGACTTTAACCTAAATACAGTTGGACAAAAAATGTGAACCCTGCATTGATTATTTATAAAATGTGTTCTGAACTTCATCTAAGCCATAATTATATAGACACAGAGAGAGCTGTTCCTTTCATGCCTTTATTGAACGCCTTAACATGTATTTCTCTGAGGTCTGCAGCTGTAGATTTGGTTGTGTTTTGCTGTTTTTTTGGCTAAGGGAGATTAAGTAGTTAATCCTGTAAGTATCTGGTTGTTTGGACAGTCCCTTATGTCTCCTGAATGTCAGCAATAAATGTTGGCCTAAATTAATTTTCAACTCATTTGCTTGCTTGTTTTCTTGCTTTTATGACAGTTAATTATTATGAATCATTGCCTAGGGCCTGCAGTAGATTAACAATAGTTTTATAGCGTGTTGTGCCCTTGCTGACAGTTTGCTTTATTTTGGTCACCATCCACACTGATAACAAATGGTAATTTTTCTGAGGCTCACTATGTGTCATATAGAAATCCGCCTTGGTTTTTAAAAGCTTGTCTTGCATTACATATGAAAATATGGCTGCTAAATATTTGTATTTTTTGCAGTGACTTACAGTTTGCTTAGTGCACTGGTGTGCAGTCATGTTGCAACAGGAAGGGGCCATCCCCAAACTGGTCCCACAACGTTGGGACCAAAATTGTCCCAAATGTCTTGGTATGCTGAAGCATTGAGAGTTCCTTTCACTGGAACTAAGGGGCCGAGCCTGACTCCTGAAAAACACCCCCACACCATAATTGGATGGGTGAGTGAATACTTTTGGCAATATAGTGTATATGAAATGTCTTTCTTTAGTTTTAGTCTTTGTCACTATGGTCAAATTTGTGAGTACAACCAGCACAAGAAGGCACTGGTGCAAAGTATTGTTGTATTATTGTACAGTTTTCAACCTCAGTATTCCAAAGGCTAGAAAAAAAATCGTAGATGAAACCAAGGCAAAGATTGTGGACTAACAAATCAAAGATTACCATTAGAGATTTTATTTTTACCTACTAATTGCCTTTGTATGGTGGGATAGGAGCTATGGGGTGTATTCTGTGCTTTGTAAGGCTCTTGTTATTGATTAAGAGTAGCTGCATTAAAATCATGTGGATAATGCAGCTCAAGGCCAATTCTGATTTTCCTTTCAGTGCACCAACTGAGGTTTCTCAGGCCATTTCAAATGCATCACACACACTCACACACACACAAAAAGAAACGGTGTGAGTTGTTGGTGTATCAGGCTTGTCAGTATAAACCCCACATCAAACAGCAGACTTAAGTCTCAGCTTACTAGTTGTCATCTTTCTTGAGAAGACGCAGCATGCACTAATAAAGCACAAGAGGATCATTCTTAATTAGCGCTCAGGGGAATGGCCTGTACATCCTATTAGTGACAGTACTCATGTACTATGCACATATAGCTTGTGTATATGTTTTGTCTTGCCATTGGATTAAACTCAAGTTGATGACATCATAAAAACAGAATACTGCAGTTTTTGTAAGTGTTTTTTAGAGTTTATTCATTTGTGACATGCGGCTATATTATTGCCTATGAATTAATATAAACATGTCATGAGGAACATTTTGCATTGTATCCTTGTTTTTATGGTCAACTATGCACAAAGGTATTGGCCACACCTCTGATACTTTGAGTTCAGGTGTTTTCAGTCTCAGTTTCACAGGTGTACAGAATTTAGCACCTAGCCTTGCAGTCTGCCTTAAAACATTTGTGAACGAACAGGTCGCTGAATTCGAGTGTGACGCTGTAATAGGATGCCATCATTACAAAAAGACAGTTTGTGAAGTTTCTTCCCTCTTGTATATTCCACAATCAACTATAAGTGGTGTTACTTAAAAGTGGAAGTATTTAGGAACCATAGCATCTCAGCCACAAAGTGTCAGACCATGTAAAGTTACGGAGCGGCTCTGCTGAGTGCTGAGGCGCGTAATGTGTAAAAGTCGCCAGCGCTCTGTTGACTTAATGAGTGCAGAGTTCCAGACCTCCTCTGGCATTAACATCAGCACACAAACTGTGTGCCGGGAGCTTCACGGCATGGGTTTCCATGGCCGAGCTGCTCCTGTAATGTGTAGGTGGTCCAGTACTTTTGTTCATAGTCTATTTTCAGTCAATCAGATAAACTACAAACAGCTCACAGCTGTTAATGTGCAGCTGAAAATATACCCCTAATAAAAGCACTATTCACTTCTGTTTGGCTAGTGTCCAGTAAAAAAAGTGTCCATCTGTTTTAGAAATCAGTGAAGCTTTATTAAAGTGAAACTATATAAAAGTGGACTTCCTCAGAAATGGGCAGAGTGCTACAGAATATCAGAGTATATAAAGAGACAGGATTGTTGTTCATTTATGGTTTTTTCACGGGATTTATTTAGAATAATTCAAAGGCCATACTGCTGATACTAAAATGTTTTTTTTTTTTTAGTCCTTTTGTTTTGATTCTGTGTATTATTCCCCAATTTTTATCCACAGAAACAAATATTTAATATGGGTGGCTATAAATCATATGTAAGACTGGAGTAATGACTTTCATGCAGTCTGCTGTGGTGGTAGTGCTGTTTTATTAAACAGAGATTTCCACACATTTTTATTTTATTTTTTTTAATCACCGTAGTTTAATTGGCTGTAATTTTCATAGGCCGTACTCTAGCTGGATGAGAATAACGGTTTGGACTCTAGATGATCTTAAATGTTGGTGATGTGTTTGATTTATGATTAGTGTTGATCAGTGAAGCTATAATAAAATGTTGGATTCCTCCACACTGAATAGAAACCAAACTGTGGGGCGTTCATTAGTTGACATATGTTTTAGTGGTGGATCAGCTCAAATCTCACAGCAGCTGCAGAGTGATTGGAGTTGGTGAGAATCGCTTAAGGCCTTTTAACACAACAGGTCTCTGGCTGCAGTTAAACTACTGCTGCTACACATTGCTTTAAACTTTTATTTAACCTTGCCAGTGGTGGTATGTTAAGTACGAGATTGTATAGCAGGCTTCATTCAGTGAGGTGGATGATCTGTTTCCCTTGCTGGACTCATTTCCATATGGCCCTGTGTTTCCCTGCTGGAAACCACACTTCACTCTGTTCTTAGTGAAGCATAAGAATCTCTAGCTGTCAGCATGTTCCACTGCAGTCTCCTGTTGAGGTTTCTGAACTTTCAAGGCCAATTTTCAGGTCAAGAAATTCATAAATTCTTATAATCACTGCAGTTAAATGGCTGTAATGTGAATCTGAGTGTGACATACTAATTCTGCAGGACTGCGACTAATGGCAATTTTCACTGTCAATTAATTTGACACTTATCTTCTCATTGTGTCTGTTAAACTGCAGGAAATTGTGAAAAATGGTCCGTCTGATATTTCGGAGCTTTAAAGCGGCTTATTTTTTTCTGAACTCAAAAATATTTAATTTACAATTTCACAAAAAAAAAAAAAAGAAAGGAAGCAAATTCTCATGTTTAAGAAAGTCGAGTCACAAAATATTTAGTGTTTCAGTTTGATAAAGAACTTAGATGATTTATTAACCACTAGGGATGTTTCTGGAGACCTAGAGGAAAAATCACTCTACTACTACCATTACTTCAAAACACAGTCTAAACTCAGCATAATATAACCCAGGAAGATAAACATTGCTCATACAAATATTATGCATATTTAAAAACCATTTTTCAGGAAATGTTGCTGAAAAGTTTGATAGTTAGCACCATGCACAATATTGCAAGCGCACAATGTCAGCAAAGTCACGATCTTTGCAGGTTAACATCTACACGCCTTTTAAGACTGTGGCTCTGCATGGCTGTATAGAAATATATGCCGGTTTATGCTGACAAAGTCCAGATACGACTGCTCCTTTTCTAGATTAAAGTACTGCAGAGCTGCCGTAGTTAGCGGGGCTCTCTTCTGTCTTCTGGAATAAATCTGGGTGTTTCTCAACATTCTGGCTTCTGTAACGGTTCAATTCGGAGTGCTCATCTTACCAGAGCTCTAAAGAAATGCCATGCTGATTCATTTTATAGATGCTGTAAGCCATAAAAAAAGTTAAAAAGACATTTGCCTACATCACTGTTATGATAACGGCTAGAGAGCCATGTCTGCCACCTCACAGCCAGTGGCACATTTGGCTGACATGTTTCATGTTTTGCTGTTGAGTGGCTCTTTGGGTTCAGGAGTGGGATAACCGATATCGTTAGCATTTCATTTTTCTCACATAGATTTCTGTTCAGGCTTCTCTGAGTCACCTTATATAATGTGTATGTGCTATTTCTGGTGCTGATTAGCAAAGGAAGCATAGATTAAACATCTAGTTGACTATGCACATCCCTATTAACCACTAAATTATTAAAATGGTCAGTTTTTAGTCATTTTAGCCCTATTTTCTTTTTAAGAAATGGTATAGAGTATTAATATTTCAGTTGTCTCCTACAAACCCTCGAATATGACACGTGTAGATTAATTGAGAACGCTTCTTTCGTTCCCTCTATGTGTCCCCGAAAGCCCACCACATAATAATGCAAAGTTAATGTGAACTCTGAGCTTGGATGCACAGGATGGCGACTGAAATGGCCATGAGATGAATTTTTAATGATGCTCGCTGCTGCGAGTTCTGCCTCCCACTCCTCCTCCCCTTTTCTCGTGTTGATGGTATGTTCCTGTCGTCGTTGAGGCCAAAGCCCGCCCTCCTTTCCTCCCCTCCTCTTCCTCCAAAGCCCTGTGCACCCCACCCGGTGTCAGGGGGGGATCAGCTGTGCCAGTCCCGGCAGACCACACACACACACACACACAGTATGCTGGCTGGCGAACAAAGCCACTGGTGCTGCCAATAAAGACAAGCCATGCCTCCGCGCTTTGCCTCTCCTCTCCTTACGCTGCTGTGAGGGGAAGGCATGACACCATTGTCATCGCCTCTCCGTTTCAGGAAGACACTGTTTTAGGAGGAAGAGCGGTTGGTCTCTGGCTTATGGTGGAATATTCTTGTCTCTTCTTCTGTTGATGAGTTGAGATGCTGGCGGAGCGCAGAGAGAATAGCAGGTAGGGGAAAATCAGAGCCGGGTGCTGAGCTTGTCTCCGCAGCAACCAGGGGTTTGTTTACTGTTAACTGTAAGCCTGACCTTGGTGGATATGGTATGTTTATTGATGTTATTGATCTAAAATAACTGCCTCTCGGTGTCAGTGAGTATATCACATGTAGATTGATGATTAAGCTTCGATTACAGGCATCGAGCAGTTAGAGATGCAACAGTAAGAGCTGCTGTAGGAAAATATCCTGATGTCATTAAAGCCATCATCGGCCAAACTGAAACGAAGCAAATGCTTGACTTGGCAAAGGCTTCGTGTACATCTGTGTAACATGTCTAAAGATGTCATTGATAGAGATGTTCTCCTCGAGAGTTAATGATTTTAAAGTTTAAACAAGGTGTCATTGTAAATACTCAGAAACGCTATAAATGAGGGGTAACGTTCAATAAATGTTCAAGTTTAAATTAATAAAATGAAGTGAAGGACACTTAACCTGCCTACAGCCTGCTCAGTTATGGCAGGAAATGTAATCACAATAATTCTGGACAATATTGGAATCTCGATTGTATAACACCATTATTTGTAGACTTTGGGGAAAATAGATTTATCTAATGTGAAAAAAAAACAAACTTTTAAATTGTAATTCAGCTGAAAGAGAGAACTGAAGAAATACGAACCGAATGAAACCTGCCACAGACCGGTGGTGAGTGGATCTGGACAAAATGAAAAGCAGCTCGAGAATCATCATCTCAGTTTTCATGTTTTAATAAGTGAAGCCAGATTTTAGACATCAACGTCGGGCTTCAAGAAGCAGAAATTTAGTCTGAATTTGATTTTCTTGAAATGTCGTTCCAACAACTCACGATTTCTGATATCGATTTGCAGATTTGTGTGTGTGTAGGGGGGTGGGGGTCTGAAATGTACCGATCATATGAAGGATGCTATGTAACCTCTAATTAAACAAACACACCATAATGTATGTTATTAAATAGTCAAGGTGGTCTCAGTGTTTGGTGGTCTCAGTGAGGAGCTGGCAGAGTGCAGCCAGGGCACCTTTATAGCTTGTTAGCTCAAAAGCTTGTTGGACATTTTTGAGACTTCCAAACACGTGCTTTGTTCCATAATACTAGCACATTGTAACTATACTAGACCGTAAGGTAATTCTTTATGTTTGCAGTATTATTACCAGTATGGAGTATTAGTACCATGGTCTCTGCCAGTGTCTGTGTACAACGCTGAACTCGAGCTCAACACAACAAAAAGAAAGGAGGCATTATTCCACTTAAAGTACACATGAGAGTGCACAGATCCAGCCATCACATGTGGTAGAGTTAGACCACCAAAAACACAGCAATTAATCAGAATATTCTTCCATTCGCCCAACCTTAGTCTGCATACATCATATTTTATGTGTAGCTTGAAGCTCTTTATAACATTTAAAATATTTTAAATTGTCAAATCTTTCTGTTACTAAAAATCATAAAACCTGACGAGGAGTGACCTACGCAAACCTTCCCAAAGCTGCAAAATCAAACTGTGATAAAATAAAAGGGGAAAAAAAGAGAGATTATTAGTCTTTTATGAAAAAGTGCAGCAGTGTAATTTGAAGATATTTTGTGTTTAAAGCCAAGTGACGGCAAAGTCACAAAGATGCTGTGAAGTTTAGTGTTGGACAGTGGTTGCTCGTCATTAATTGTGGATGTAGACTGTAATGCGTTGTTGCTCACGGTGCAGATAAATGGAAGTTGCATCAAAATGTTACCATATAAAATGTGTAAAATCTATATATTTTACGGTTGTTATTAAAGATGTCATTAAATACAAAAGTCACCCTGCTGCACCTAGTGTTGTGTAATTATATAATTGATGGGCACTAATTTGTACGGGGCCTGCTAGTTGTCATGGATACCATTCAGCGATCCAGCTGACACACTGCTGAAGTGTATCGGCGCTCTGTGAGCACATCAAGAAGTGTGTCGCTCACATTTTCCTCACAGATTTTTGAGAAACACATCAGTGTTTTTTTTTTTTTCAAGCATCCACGGCAGCTGCTGTGCTTTCAGAAGGGGTACAGGTAGAATTTCATTAGTAGTTTGGTGATAATAGTCTGTGGTGACAACTCTAAAGGCATTGTTTACTGCACGATTAAATAGATACCCATTTTAGAGGCTGTTAACTCTGGTCCTGCCCGGGCACGTTCAGCATGAGTTCATTTCCTGCTCTTCTGGCTCGTGTTGCAGTGTAACGACTCGGGGACAAAAACGTGTTGCACTAGTTAGAAGCCGCTTCGTGTTTTCTCACACGACAGAGGCGCACGCGAGGACGCAGTCAGCTCGGACATTAACCAGTCTTTAACCTTCCAGGTCCTTAGTGTGAAGTCTGTGTGATGTTGGATTGCACTGACGTGTGACGAGCGCAGCTGACGGTCTGCTGCATTTACTGCTAGCAAGTGGGCGTCATGCGTGCTGCCTCCTGCTCTATGCAGGCGGCTCCCTCGACTGAGCCACACAGCATATTTCCAGTACTCAAACATACCTGAAGCACACAGTTTCCTTTGGAAAAAATTTTCACCCTGATTCTCCCAAAGTTGTCCAAGTTCTTGTCTGAAAATGACCCAAGTTGCTTAAAACCGGTTTTTATTAGTGCCGACTAAAATATCTGAAGGCTTCATAAAATATTTGGTCTCTTCTCGTGGTTTGTTTCCCACACAGAGAGGTATCTACTGATATGTTGCTGTGTGTCACTGTGGCTGGCAGAGGAGACAGTTAATCACCCGCAGTCCAAATGTACCAGTATTTGGCAGGGACCTGGTGTGAACTCACTACCCTGCCCACACAGCCTTTTACTTTCTCCAAATTTGCATTTCCTTTTACAAGTTTGCGTTTTATCTAACTCCTGTCAACCCATTTTTTCCCTCCGTGGAGCTCCTCAGCTTCCACCTACCCCATAAACTGCCAGCCAGGAGACATTTCTGAGATTACATCACCTTCTCCAGAGGAACAGCCACACAGGCTTTTGAAGAGTTGGGCTTTTCCAGGGCATTGGCTGCCCTCATCTCCCAGGAGTTGCCGCTAACTCTGGGAGACGTTCATTGAAGCTGGCATCCGCTTAAAGAGAATGCTTTGAAAAAGACCGGAGGGCCAAGCTCAGTTCCCCTCCACAGAAGAGTTGACATTCCATTGATGCCATTGACTCATTTTCTTTGCTTCAGCCGAGACAAGATGTGGTTTGATGCTTCTTTTTTTCCCCCCTTTAAACAGCCCCGTCCGTGCCTTTAGCATAAAATGATCAGGGATGTATACATTTTTTTCTTTCTAGTACTCCAAAAATAAGCACTTTTGAGGTGGTAATTCCTGATGGTACTTTGGTTTTCTAATCCCCTGTAAGGGTGCTACCTTAATCCTCCCTTTTCTGTCGTCTCTACTCGAGGTTGATTGAGTATGCAGTGTTCTGTCTGCTTGCATAGGTCAACTCCTGATGTCCAAATGCACGCCAAGGCAGAGAGATGAGTAACAGGTTGGCATGGTCTTAACATACCCTTATGTTAGGATATGAAAATGAAATCTGTGCAACAGACAGAGCTGCTCAGTGAATGGCAGAGTTGGCGAAAACACAGCATCATGCAGGACGCCGTGCATGGAATCTAAATTGCCTGTTCTCAGAGTTCAGTCCCCCTGAACCAGCCACCTAAGGGAGGCTGCAGGCAGTTTTTGCCTCATAACACACTCTGTGGATCTACAGATAAGACGGCTTAATTTCTGTGCAAAGATAAGAGGCTGAAAGTTGGCGACTGTTTTAGGATCTGACATTACAAATGGGTTATGTTCATTTAGAGAGACAAAAGCACTTAATAAAGTTGATTTCAAAGTCATCAAAAACTTTTCAAAGAAATATCTAAACTCACCCCAAAAATACTGAGCCAAAGTGGGAGGAAACCATGAAGTGCATATGAAAAGTGGAAGTAGCCATGGTGATGTTTCCCAGTTGTTTGCAAAGTAGCCTCTTGTTAATCGTAAGATAGGCCACCTTAAAAAATACCCTGCTTGAACATCCTTCTGGACTCTAATTGAGACCATAATTTAAAAAGAAAAAAAAATAGTCCACTAACCCTACAAAATTTTTACCTTACCCCCACTTTTTTATTAGGGGTAGGTTAATTGGTCATTCTAAATTGGCCATAGGTCCATAGGTGTGAATGTGAGTATGAATAGCTGTCTCTGTGTTGGCCCTGTCCAGGGTGTACCCCACCTCTCATCCATGTTAGCTGGAATAGGCTCCAGCCCTCCTGCAACCCTCAAAAGGTTGATAAGCAGAAGGAAATGGATGGATAAAAACTGTCCTTCTATTTGCATCCACAGGGGTCATCCCCTGTTGACCTTTGGAAAGAATGCAGACCCATGTATATGTCCATCTTTTAAAATCAGATGACATGACTTCCAAACAGTCTTTCCTCTTGAACTGACATTCTTGCGTCTTTTATCCACACAGTGGAGTCAAATGATAAGAGAGAGTGATTTTGATTTAATAATATCCTTTGGGTGCATTATACCCATGTTTGTCCATTGGTTACACTCTGAGAGTGTAACCAAATTGTGTATCAGAGAGTTATACTTACCCCATATGCTAATTTTGGAGCATATCCTATGAAACCTCTGTTTTCATAGAAATGAAAACAAAGGTTTCATATCCTATGAAACTTTTTTCATAAGATAAATAAGAGTCACCATTTCCACAGAGCTTTTGGAAGTTGGCCAAAACAAAAAGTGTCTTTTAATAAAAAGATGTTATTAATCAAGTAAAGCTGCACAAAGACACGATTTGTTCAGCTAAATCCATTTTCAAAGTGCTGCAGGTTTAGTGTGAAGTGTACTAGCAGAACTCTACACAGTGGTCTAGAATCTGTGGTTTCATGACGCTAACTGCTTACCAAGTAGGTGGAGTGAGTTGTAATCCTGCGTTCGTCTGCTGATTACTGCCTTGCCTTTTGTTGATTTCCCAGCACAGCATTATGCTGAGTCGTATGACATGTGTTTGCCCCAGTTTGTGGTCCTGGCCCTGCTGCTCTCCAATCTCACAGCCCTCGTGTGTCTGCTTCAGTGACTCTCTGTTACATCGGGCCCTGAACAGCAGTGCTAACAGTCAGCATTGTTCTGAAATAAATGCTGGCTTTGATCAAGGATACATTACAGTATAAAAATAGATGGGCTATTTCACCCTCTGTGCAACTCTGATGATACTCTATTAAAATTTAGTTTCATATCAGTTGTTAATGATAGCGCTGCTCTCACAAACTAATAGTTTAAATGGTTTAAAATGTGTTTGACCAGGTAAGAAGACTTTCTGATGATCATACTGGCTGCTGTGAAACCAGTGAAGTTATTTAAAAAGTGACATTACATGACTTTATATACTTTACACTAGAACATGTCCTGGATCACCTTTTTTTAAGCTAGCTGACTGGCATTTCGATAACTTTAGCAACAAGAAACCGTTAGCCAGTTTGTTCTAACAGCTATACTACACAAATGTGGTGATGGTTATGTCATAATATTAGCTGATACTGTAATATGGTCAGTTAAGTTACCTGATCAGTCCTGGGTGTTTTATTGAATTTGCCGAGGTTATTCACTGAAGGCACTGTATTGTAAGGTAGCTTGCAGTTAGCAAGTACACCAGTGCTGACTCACGTTAAGCAGAAGAAAGATGGCTCAGGGTTGGATTTGATCCCTAAAACCAAACACCGATGCTGATGTTGAATGGCGTTTTCTTCCATTTCAGTCGGCTTGATGGGCTCCTTTAGCTAAAACTAGCTTTCTTGTATCTAAGATAAGTCCTGACTAAACCATAGATGATATAAAATATTTGACTCAGGAATGACCATAATTTAAAAACTGAAATTAATGGGGGTTTTTTTTTCAGTATGGCCAGAAAGCGAGCAAGTGAAGGCATGAAGACATCAGTGAAGAGTTTACTGAGGTCACAGAAAGAGAGTCAGGGGCTTTTTGCCTATAGGTATATCCTTTAATTATCCAGGTAAAAGTCTCATTGAGATTAAACGTCTCTTTTTAAGGAGAGACCTGACTGAGAGGGCAGCAGGTATCGCACCAAATATAATAAGTAAAGAACGAGTACATGTGACATTCAGCACAGGCGAGTGAACACAAACACCCGAGTCTCATGCAGTAACACATCATTACAGCAGGCTCGCTGACTTCTATACAACCTAAAACCTGATTTTTGTTGTTGTTGTTGTTTTGTAAAAGTTTGTTTTACACAACCAAATCATGACGAGCCTCAGTGCACGACGGCCACGATGACTCAGAGAATACTTTTTCCAGTTTTTGCCACTTCAGTTTTTTCTGCGTGAATCTTGACTGAGGAAGCTGGCCCACTGGACTGGGTATTTTTAAACTCGACTCAGACCAACCCACTTCTGCTTTTGGATTCTCGATTTCTGACATCTAGCAAGAATTTTTTTTTCTTGCCTGGCCGCTTTTCAGCAGACTTGTCTGTGGCTTAGCCCGAGTTTCCATTTCAGCCATCTGCTGAAGACGGGCTTTTCTGCTGATGCTGCAGAAGCTACATGTTGATCACTCTGTAACCCCACTGCTGGTGTGTTTCACTTGGCCAAATGTATTGTGAATGTGTG